>PVJH01010430.1:0-74150 GCA_004026705.1 Nesogale talazaci
TTCTTTAGTTTTAAAAGCCTGTGGCTTTCTAGACACTCCTAGAAGATAGCTCCAGTATATCATATGCAGATCAGTTCTGTGCCCAGACCTTTTATTTGCTGTCCCCATAGACATAATCCAGCATTTAATTGTTGAAAGCAGCAGATGGAGGGAGTTCATGGAGATGTGGATTTATTGGCTCTCACAATGAGAGAGACCACACTGGTTGTGTTAGTGATTAGAAAATTTTTGCTGAATGAAAGGAAGATTGGTCTTTCTTAATTCGTGCTATTTTCAGTGGTGTGATTAATTCTTGTGACTAGAGTCAGTTTAAGAAGACCAGAAAAAGAAGTGTAAATAGACCTTCCTTCAAACCCCAGACTTTTGGTTGCAGCTGTCATAATTTCTGGAGGAACAGCTTTTCCTCCTTGTTGGGTGCAGATGAAGTCTGCCTTATAGTTGTTGTAGCTATATTTACTCAGTAGTAGTCGTCGCAGCCTGATCCTACCGCTCTGTGTATGTCTTTATTTGGAAAATTAGGAAGTTAATATAGCTCCTGAAATCCTTGGGAGAGAAAATACTTTTGATGACATTTACTATAATTTGAAGGACAGCAGTTATCAATTGGAAGACAATATATATGTAAATATATATTTCTCTTCTTTAAAATACAGTGCTGTCCTTGTTTAATATTGTGGGTTTTGTTGTTGTTTTGTGTGTGACTTGTTAGGAAAATCACTAACTTGTTTGAATTTTGCTACAATATTAACTGGAATTTTGCTGATTACTTTCAAGTTGAAGAATTTAAAAAGTTATTTGTAGAATGACACAATTTTGACAATAAAACTTTAATTCTTGGAATTCATACACATGAGAGGACTTCAAAAGTTCATGGAAATTTTCTTTATCTTTTAATTCCATTTTTTCCATAAACTTTCGAAGTCTTGTGTGTGTATGTAAACAATTTTTTTCTTTGAACCATGAATCAAGAGACAGACTTAAACTTGGCTGTAAAAATGGCAGCCAGTGACCACAGAAACAATTCTGAGTTTATTAAAGCCTGGTAAGACTGGTCTTTTTCATGCTAAGTCCCTTTACAAGTGTGATGGAATGGGTAGCATTTCCTGTGACAGTACTATTAATGATGAATAGATGAATGAAAGAATTCGTCCATGCTTGGAACTCACAACATGTGTACTAGCCCCTTCCCAGACATAAAAGAACCGGGAAACCAACCTTAGTATGATCTAAGCTCCTGAAGAAAAAGGCTTTCGTGACTGTCCAAGAAGTGGAGACCCAGCATATCTAGAGCTAAAGAAACAAAAGAGCCCGAGACAGTATCGAAAGAATCTGACATTTGCTTTGTCTATTCAAAGGATAAAAGGAATTTTGCCGATTTAATGAAAACAATAACTGGTATTATATCAGTCTGAGCCTGAAAAGCAAGCTCAGAATGATCAGAATAATACAATTTTTTCTTTGTTTACTATCTTTTTACAGACGTATGCGGAGTGGTTTTGTTTTGGGGAAGGAAAACGTGACATGGATTTTATAAGCTTAGCAGCTGTAGGTGGAGACTCTTGTTTTGTTTGCCAAACCTTTTTTATCAGCAGTGAAGTGAGTGTATCAAAGATTGGAATTTTTTTCCTGGGACCTTTGTTCTTTTCTTGCTATTTCAGATGATTTCAGCCGAAAGACTATGTCTGGAAAAGCAAAGCAAATGATTTCCCCCGATTTGGGCAGTGAATCCGATGAGACCTTTCTATCCCCTGTGTGAAGAATGACATGGCTCTGCTTTGAGAGAGTGATTGCATACTTGTGCTGGACTGAGAGAACTGCATGTTAGTGGGCACAGCGTGGTCTGCAGGCTTGATTGTTTGCTGCTTTATCCAGCAGTAAGCAAGTAGACACTAGTAGTTGACTGGGGAGTGGCTTTTTTTGTCTGATTTCTATTATGGATGATTCCAGTATTCATCAAAGGAGAGGGATAGAGGTGAGTAAAAGAAAGCCTTTTAACAATCTACTTCTTCTCCGTGTCTTTTGAAAATTATTCTAAACTGATTGCTTCAATTTTATTAAATTCATTTGAGGCAGGAGGCAGGGGGAGTACCATTAAGTTCCCTCATGTGTATAGTTATAATCAGAGAATTTGTCTAAGACCCTTTTTACTTCTGTAGAGAAATGTTGCCTGGGCTTATTTAGATCCTATTAAGTTGAGTGGAGTGATTAAATCAGACATAAGCCTCTTTGTAGATAATAGAGAGCTTTGCTGATAGTTTATAATACGTGTTCTTTCTGATCCCTTTACTTGCTCCGTATCCCTTCGACTCATATATATGTAGTACATATTTGACTCTTCATATAGTTTTAAGAACTATTCTCAATGATCAGTTTGTTCATCTATCTATCTTGGGCATATGTTTTGAAAGTCTTTTTCTCATTCCTTTGGATAATTTGGCACCTGAAGAGGTAACCGAGGTCAAACAGTGAGGGAGATAAAGAACAGACATGGATAACCTTGGTGTACTCTTAGTGTTGGAACAAGCTTACTTTGTATTTCGTTTATTGCTGGATGTTTTAAAGACTTGCCACAGGAAGATTGCAGTATAAAACAATAAACTAATCAGATCAGTGGGTGAGGGTTTCGTCAAGACATGTAGCTAATGCTTTGGATTTTGTTTTCATTTATTTGTTTAGACATTTGTAAATCACTTTATTTATACAAACTACCTTGGTCTTTTTTAGTTATCACAACAAGAATTTCTATAAAACGCTCTGAGAGAAAATTTATATGATGGGTAAAATTTTAACAAATTCTCATATACTTAGTTCTTAGCTATGGAATACATTTTAGAAATACAACTTACGTTAATATACTTCTTTATTGCATTATTAACATTCAAACCCTATTAGTCAAACAGTTGACTCATCACTATGACCCAAGCTTTGAAGCCAATGATATGAAATGTCAATACTTTAATTTCTCCTGTTAATGCAGTTTGATTGATGAAATTTGTCATTTGATCTCTTGGAATATTTTCAGAATATTTATAAAGTAGTGATGTGTGTTCAGGTAGCTAATTAAAAATAGCTTTCTACTAAAAAAAAAAAAAAAAAGGCTGAGCCCCGGTGGCGTAGTGGTTGTGCGCGGGACTGCGGCCCACTGGGATGGAGGTTCGATTCCGACTCCCAGGAGCAAAGGCTGGGCCTCCTATTCCCACCACCAGGGCAGTGATGCCTAAAAAAAAAAAAGCTTTCTATGAAGTACAATTGATTAAAAAATCGTTTTGTTGGGGGCTCATACAACTCTTATCACAATCTGTACATACATGCATTGTGTCAAGCCCATTTGGACATTTGTTGCCATCATCATTTAAAAAACATTTTCTTACTACTTGACCCCTTAGTATCAGCTCCTCATTAGCACATTTAATTTAGTGTTGTCCATTCAAGATTTCATTTCTAGTTCTCTTTCATTGTCTCGTATTATGAAAGAATTCAAAAAGACAAGTTTTGGTTGAATTGGTAATATTCTTCAGTTCTTGTACTAGTTGGTATGTGTCTGTTTGCAACAGTCATCTCTAGTGATGGAGTCAGTCTCCAGTGTCTGCTGCCCTGCTTGCTGATGCTTTCTCATGAATCTTCATTTCTACCTAGCAGGGATTCCAAACTGCCAGATTACATAGCAATGAGGGTGTTTTCTTAGAGGTTTTTTTTCTTACTTTAACTTTATTCTTCAGAAAACTGCTTTGAAACAGTCTGAAAGAGAATTCTTGAAAATCGCAGTTTAGATCTATTGTTTTAAACAGGTAAATTAGCAAGTAAAATTTAAAAATGCAGTTTGGGGTTGAGCCCCGGTGGTGTAAGTGGTTGAGTGCGGGACTGCAGCCCCCAGGCTTGGCAGTTCAAATCCAGCGGCGGTTCTCAGGAGCAGCGCTGGGTAGCGCCCACGGCCACCAGAGGACAGTGAGGGCGCCCCCCCCCCCCCCAATGAAGTTTGTCTAATTGATACTGTTTCTGGGTATGTTGTTGGTTGTTATCAAGTTGATTCAAACTCTGCTAGACTCAGAGTAAAGTAATGCTGCAAGGAAAGAACCATTATTTGTTTTGTGTTCTGTAGTGTTGGACCATGGATTATTTCACCCAGTCATCATACATGAACATGCTAAAAGCTAAAGTATGCCCCTTGGTGATCTATTAGGCAACCTAACATTAGATAAACCTGAAAATCCCAGTACATGTTTGGACCTCACGTTGCTTTTTAGTAGATGAGTTAGGCATCCTGCAAGATTGCTATAAAATTGTCCAGGATAAGACCAACTTTGACCCTTCAGTTTTTCTCCCAGGTTGTTTTTGGGAAATAGCAGTGCTACCTCTAGTACATATGAAAATGTCACAAGAATAAAGGTCTTACCTATTTTGTTGTTGGCTCCTGTATTTCTAGTACGACATATAAACACTCTACAGAATTAATGAAACGATTATCTGATTTTACCATTATTACTTTATAGTTTTTTTATTTAATTAATTTGTCTTTATTATCATTATGCAGCCATATTAAAGTATATACATAAGAGCATGTCATGCTATTTTAAGATAAATTAATTAGAACTTTTAAAAGTCTGAGAATATGTTAATTGCTAATTTAGTGTTTTCTTCTAATTAAGGGGAAACAAAGTAAAACAGCCAATAAGAAAACAAGCAGACAAAAAGATACTATTTCACATCTGTAATATAACCCACAAATTTCCACCCTTTTTCTGCAAGTAAGCAGTTAAAGACTCACACATCATATGAATTGATTATCTCTGGATATGAAGATTGTAATAAAGACAGTCATAATATCTTCGCACTAAAAAAAGAACTGGGCTTCTAGGATCACAGTGTTCAGATAGGTGATAGCCACCTGTGAACCCACTATGTGGTCCAATATTATTGCTCAGTCCTTTTTCTTTTTATTTATAGTTTTAAAAGTTCTGGAGGGCATAATAACAAAGGGAGCATGAATACTGGATAAGAATAAATATATTGTGGGGCTGAGCCCCGGTGGCATAAGTGGTTGAGTGTGGGATTGTAGTCTGCGGGCTTGGTGGTTCAAATCCAGCTGCTGCTGCTCAGGAGCAGCGTTGGGTAGCTCTCACGACCACCAGAGGGCAGTGATACCCCCCCAAAAAAGAATATATTGTGGTAGCAATGATCATTTTCAAAGCATTCTCTTCCCACTTGAGCCCCTGATATCAGATACCCATTCCTTCTTCCCCCCACCCCGCCCTCCCTCACAAACCCTTGATTAATTATAAATTATTATTTCCATTATCTTTTTTTTTTTTTGTTTTTTTGGGGGGCATCACTGCCCTGGTGGGAGTAGGAAGCTCAGCCTTGCTCCTGGAGAGCCGTTGCTGGATTTGAACCGCCAACCCTGTGGGCCAAAGTCCCGCACACAACCACTACGCCACCGGGGCTCAGCCTCCATTATCTTATATTGTCCTCCAGCACTTTTGACCCACTTTTACATTATTCATCCCTCTGGGAGGGGGTTCTAGATTGATTCTTGTAAATTCCCCCTTTCTCCCCTCACCTTCCCCGAATCCTCCTGAGATCTCTACTTTCATTGTTGGCCCTAGGGTTTTATCTAGCCTGAATTTCCTGTGTCAGGGGCTGCTATCAGTGTGCATGCGGTCTAATCCGATTTGTAAGGTAGAATTGAGGTTATGATAGTGGGGTGAGGGAAGCACCGAAGAGCGAGAGGGAAATTGTGTGTTTCTTTGGTGCTCTACTGCGCCCTGACCGACTCATCTCTTCCCTGTGATTCTTCTATGTGGAGATGTCCAATTGTCTACAGATGGCC
Source organism: Nesogale talazaci (assembly GCA_004026705.1). NCBI lineage: Eukaryota > Metazoa > Chordata > Mammalia > Afrosoricida > Tenrecidae > Nesogale > Nesogale talazaci. The sequence continues at coordinate 5,828 of PVJH01010430.1, forward strand.
ATTGGGTCCATGCCTCTCCCCTATTCATTTTGGGTATGATTTTGCCTGGGTCTTAGATAAAGCTCTTTCTTTCTTTCTTTCTTTCTTTTTTTCTTTTCTTTTCTTTTCTTTTCTTTCTTTCTTTTTTTCTTTTCTTTTCTTTTCTTTTCTTTTTTCTTTCTTTCTTTCTTTCTTTCTTTCTCTCTTTCTTTCTTTCTTTCAGGCATCACTGCCCTCAGGTGGTGGGAGTAGGAGATAAAGCTCTTTCTTATACACATATGAATGTGTCTATGAATTTTCTAGTCTACCAGACTAACACAATTTATAAGTGTTTGGTTGTTAACTCCAAGATTAGTGGTTCAAACCCACCAAACGCACTGTGGGAGAAAGATGTGTCAGTCTGCATCCATAAAGTTTTGTTGTCCTGAAACACTACAAGGTAGTTCTACTCTGTCTGTAGGGTTGTTAGCTAGAATTTACTCCGTGTGAGTGGGTTGATGTTTGTTGTTGTTGTTGTTTTTGCTTTGTAGTTTGCATTGTGATTGCTGTATATCACCTTCAGTCTTATGACTGATGACTAGTAGGCATTATTTTCACTTTCACATGCAGATTTTTTTAAAGAAAGAACAGAAAATTGCTTTAGTTTATAATTCTGCCATTTTCTACTCATAACACTGTGGTTAAAGTATTTAAACTCTCATTGCTTCTTGGCCTTTTGAGTAAAAAAGTAAATGCTTAATGCATCTATTTCTATCTTAACTAGTATGTTGAGAGCAGTCTGTGGATGACAACCATAAAAGAAGATCCATTATGAAACTAATATGAGAATGTATTGGATGGAAATAATAGAAATAACCTAAAAAATTATAGTTTTGTGAAGCTCAGTAACTTCCTCAACTGTGAACAACTTTTACCTTTTTGAGAGTGGGGAAGTTAAAAGAGTAAGACTAGGCATATGTGTTAGGCTCCTCAAAGCTGAAAGCGGTTTAAACATTAAAGAAGTAATTGGCACACAGACTAGAAGTCCAGAGGTCAGATAGGTGTCGGAGTTGGACATTCTAATGTTCCTTGCTCACTTTTGCTTCATTTATATCTTCTTTTGTGTCTTTGCTCTTTTTTCTAAAGCTGGCTTCCTGTAAGAAAAAGAACAGTGGTGACTATAGAATGTAACCTGAACAACTTTAGATTTTACTGACATTTATCCTTGTTTTTTTGTTTGTTTTTTTTTGGGTGGTGGCATCACTGCCCTCAGGTGGTGGGAGTAGGAGGCCCAGCCTTTGCTCTAGGAGCTGGAATCGAACCTCCATCCCAGTGGGCCGCAGTCCCGCGCACAACCACTACGCCACCGGGGCTCAGCCCCGACATTTATCCTTAAATTAGAGGAGCCTCTGTTTGTGCATTGCCATTGTTTTACTTAGGAAGTAGGTCAGGGTTGATTCCTCCTTATGATATAAACCGACTCATCCTGCAGCAGCTTTTGTCACATGTACAATAGTTACTTGAAGTTCTTTATGAATGTAAGATGCTTGCTTTAAAATTTTATTTCCAAGTCAGTTTTATGGGTGATAATTTTATTTTAACAGGTCAACTGAATAATCACGGTAGCACATTTTATCAACAGCTCTCTTAAAGGCAGTATTTTCCCACAGAGGCGGATGCAGTAATCATTCTTCAATGCTTAGAGAACCTGATCTCTCAGGTTCTGAATCGAGACTGCAGTGTGCTGTGTAGATAAAATTATTGCCCTCATGGAAAAAGCTGTGTATTGCCCCTTTCTGTCTGTGCTATTCAAAAAGGAGAGTCCATGAAAGTGCCATTTTTCAGGGCTACTTATTCTGGAGTACAGATGAAAGTGTAGTGTACATTGAGATGCATTTTCTTTTTAATTTTTGTAATGATTTTTGTTTACTTAGCAGAGCTGCCAAGTTTATGAAATAAAAACAATTTAATCAGTTTTCTTTACTGTTTCAGTTTAATAATCTTATTTAATATCTAAAATGTTATGCCCTGGGGTGATCAATTTCCCATCATTTTTGATGCACTATTCAACTACGGATAGTCATGTCTTTTATGTGCTAGTACCATCTGTATCTCCTTTGAGGCAGGATTAAATTTTTTAAATCATCTTATTGGGGGCTGGTACATCAGTTGTCCCGATACACACATACAGACACTGTGCCTAGCCCCTTCACCTGCCTGCTGCTGTCCTCATTCTCCAAATCTCTGCTTTTCCACCCGAGCCCTTCATGTCACTTTCTCATTCCCTACCCTCCTCGCACCTCCTGCCCTACCACCCCTCATTACTTCATACATTATTATTATTTTGTCATATCTCACACTGCCCGACGTCTCCCCTGGCCCACTCCTCCCATGGCCATTCTCCAGATAGGAGGTTCTGAGTAGATCCTTGTGATTCCTCCCCGAGGCAGGATTAAATTTTCTAGGCTAGGAATGGTGGGGTTGTGAGTGCTTTATTTTATTTTTTGCCTTTGGCAGCCACCCTCACATATCTAATCCTAACACCCTTCTGATACTCTGTAACCCAGAAGTTCATTTCCAATCTGGCAAGAATTCTTTTTCATTGTTGATATATATATATATAGTAGCTCTTGTAACCTGTGCTTAAAAAAAATTTTTTTTTTAAAAATAATGGTTTTAGGGAAGGTTTGCACAAGCAGTTTTAGTTTTTAGTCAACAATTTCTGCACAGATTATTCAAGGACATTAATTACATTCTTTGCAAGGTGTGAAGAGTCTCAGTAGTTCCATTAGAGGTTGTTTCATTTGAGAAACAGTTCTTGACAAAACTGGCTTGTGGTAGAGACAAGTTTTTTTGTTTTGTGTGTGTATATATGTTTGTGTGTGTGTGTTTTGTGAAAATTATGAGTATTTTATTTGGGGGGGGCATCACTGCTCTCCGGCGGTGGGAGTAGGAGGCCCAGCCCCACTGCTGGAATTGAACCTCCGTCCCAGTGGGCCGCAGTCCCACACACAACCACTATGCCACCAGGGCTCAGCCCGAAAATTATGAGTATTTTAGTAGGCTTTAATCACCCTGAAAAGGCTCTATTTACATTTTAATCCTTGAAAATAAAATCAAGGAAAAAAATAAAATAAAATCGGGAATAACATATATTTCACACATTTCAATCCTTTTGTCAATTTATTTGATTTTATAAAAGATGGCATAATGGACAAATACAATCTAATAACTACTTAGGTAGTCAGTGTTTCATTGTTTATTTTTCTTCCTGTGGGTCATGATTAAAAGTAGAGAAAATTTAAATTTATACTCATCAGTCTTTAGTAACAATACTTTCTTCAATTTCAGTAAATTAGATGGCTCTAATTCCCACACTCTCTGCCCCTATGGTCCTACTCTGTGTTTTTTTTTTTTTTTTTTTTTGAGGCTGGAAGGTTTTATGATTTACAAATCACAGCAGATGCACATGAGGCCCTGCCCCCGGAGCCCCCGCTCCTATGGATCTGGGGTTGTGCTGGCTGGAGATGCTTCCAGAAAGGGGCGTAATGGAGGCCAAGCCGGTAAAGTCCAAAGTCCAGGATGGAGAGGAGTCTGACCGGAGGGCTCAGCCTGAGCAGCCCCGGCAGCCGCAGTGCGTGCACTCGATGATCCGGCCCACTTCAAGCTTGCTTTTGGGGACCCGGCAGATACAGTTGGTCCCGAAGTTGGTGTCCCGGGTCTGGATGCAGCGCAGGCAGCACAGGTTCTCGTAGCCCTGCTTCTTCCACTTTGCGATCAGGTTTTTGTCGGCGTAGCCCTCTTTGATGCAATACTCGTAGAGCTCTCTGCTTATGGCTTTCCTCTTATAAAAGAGGTCAAAGATGTAGCGGGTTTTCTGGTGGTGGATCCTGAAGATGGGCCACAGGGACTCCACTTTCCTCTTTCCCTCGTGGGGCTCTGTTTCCGCTTCTCTCATCTTTTGATCCAACTCGTCCAGGGTTGGTTCGATCAGCTCCCAGCCATCTGGAGGAGCTTTCCGGCTCCTTTTGACTTTGGGCATTTTTGTTCAAATGGACAAAGACCTGAGGCAAAAACTCGGTTTCCTTCGACCGCCGCTTTCCTATTGAATTCTCCCCTAAGGACTGACTTCTGCACAGACGACTACGCTACTCCACTGACTTCTCACAGACCATTTTCCCTACTCTGTGTTTTAGCTGTGACAGTCATGTATTCGTGATGTCAATTTCATGATTGGGATATAGGGCTGGAGTCCAGCCTATTAATCAGGAGATAGCCAATGAGTGGCCAATGAGGCCTCTGTGTGGGCATGGCTTTCTCCTGAAAATTCTGGCAAGTCTCACAGTATTTTGGAGAACAGAGACTTGACTCTCAGTCCCTGGGGGTCAGGCCCCAAGACAACAAACTACTGACAAGACAAGATGGTAGCATCTGAGCAACTGGAAGAGCCGGAGAAGGAACCACATGGCCTTACCCTGATGGAACCAGAGTTCTGAAGCTGGAGAAGCTATGTGGAGACCCCTGCCAGTGCTGAGGTACTTCTACAGCATCCAGCTTCTTTGTCACAGTTGTGAGAATCGTGTGGAGGAATTCGACACTGCATACAGGGGACCCCTGTGAATAAGAACCAACTTGATGGTAATTACCAAGAAAAAGGTTGATAAGGAGAGGGAGAGAGTGACATCTGAGAATGGAAAAATGTTGGAGGAGATGAGTAAGCTCATCTCAGTAATGCTGCCACTGGATGCTGTTAATGGACCCTGAGCCCAGGATGTGAGGAGCCATGGGGAGACCCTGCCAGCCCCAGGATGCTTCGACTGCACGTGCTTTGTGAGTCAGAAGGAGACTTTATAGACTGATATCAGACATGTGGGCTAATGTTGGATTTATCACCTTGGACTGGACTAGGGTGGGATGCTTTCTCAATGTTCCATTCCTCTTGTATATAAACCTTTCTCTTCATATGCGTGTCTATAAATTTGTTTCTCTAGTCTACCCTGACTAACACATACCACAACCAGTCTTTTACAATTTTTTTGTGGCAGCATTGTGAAGATAAGGTTTTCCTGTGCTTACTCATATCCTCCAACATTTTTCCATTCTCAGATGTCACTCTCTCCCTCTCCTTGTCAACCTTTTTCTTGGTAATTACCATCAAGTTGGTTCTTATTCATAGGGGTCCCCTATATGCAGTGTCGAATTCCTCCACAGGATTTTCACAACTGTGACAAAGAAGCCTGCTGCTTCACTGTGTGGGTGCGCATATGAGGGACCTTCAGAAAGGGAGTGGGGGTAATGGGGTGAAAGTCAGCAGAATATTTCTATAATTTGAAGCCCTCTCCAAAAAAATCCTTTAATATCTCACTGCAGTTGGCAGAATAAGTAATGGAAAGAACTAAAGGTACAATAAGAATTCAGAAGAAATTAGGAAGCACACCCAGAGAAGGAGTTGCCTTTGACATAGCTTTGACCCACAGTCACTACTTCCATGCTGGTGACTATTGAAATAAAGGACAAACACCAGTCTTGTGACATTTGACTTGCATATTTACTTGTGGGGGAAGTGGTTGATGCCTTTGGACACTTAGCCTTTGTCTTTTCTTTTGAAATATTTTGAGGGTTCAGTCATTTTGAATAATGAGTGATATAGAAAGTGATTCCCCATGGGTCTATGGGAATGGCATCATCTCTTGTTTAATGTAATAACTTTGGAAGATTGCATTGTGGAAAACAGAAAGGAACTGAGTAGTTATTTTTTATGATTTATTTTGCAGTTTGAGAATATACTTCAAGATTTTATTTCTGTTCAATATGGTCAGTCATTATTTTAAGGACTTGAGGGGATATCTTTTTTGGTAGGCAGTATGAAGTGTGTCAGTACCCTTAATAAACTCACTGTCCTATAAGCATTAGTTCTTATTTTCCTTTTGCAGCCACTTTGACCTCTATGCCTCTGCTGATTCAAGGTATTTTATATACGTGGAATCATATCGTAGTTGATTATTATTCCATTTTGTAGATAGACAACATTTTGTTTATTCGTCTGTTGCTAGACATAGGTTATTTTCAACTTTTGTCTAATGTGAAGAATGCCGCAGTTGACATGGGTTTACAATTGTGTGTTTTGGGTATCCGAAGCGGATTCAAAATGTCTGTGGAAATGAGATACCACTGTACGTCCACAATGCTCACCCAAATTAAAAAAATCCAGAAAGCAGCAAATACTGGAGTAGAGGTGGAGAGACTGGAACGTGTACACTCTGTTGGTGGACTTGCACACACATGCAGCCATTGTAGAAAATAATACAGTGTCTGCAGCAGTGGATGCAAACACAGCAACGGCCGTGAGGATGACACGGGGCCAGGCGTGGTTTTATGCTTTTGCACATGGGGTGGCTGTGAATCAGAACCAACTCGGTGGCGTCTAGCAGCAGTGACAGCATGGCTAAAGACCTTGGCCGTCTTTTCATGTGCACTCTGCATGCTCTTCTCCCGAATGAGGACGCCCAACACAGCGGTCATTGGTCTTGTACTTTGCCACTAACCACAAAGCCAGCAATTCAGACCCACCACTTGCTCGGCAGGAGAAAGCGTTAAAGTCCTGGAGATCCACAGGGGCTGCTGTACGGTCCTTGAAGGTCACTGAGTTGGAATCAACGTGATGGCAGTGAATTTGCAGAGTTTTCCTCATTTGCTGCCTCCCAGGTATTACGTGTGTCATTAAAAGAAATAGTGGTCTTCATTTATCCAGAGACACAAGTAATTTAAGGAAGCTAGTTCGTTAAATTATTATAGTGAAGAGCGAATTGTGTATGACTGAGAAATTAAAGGACTATTTGGAACTATGTGGAGAGAAACTAAGTAGGAAAAAATTTCCCAGATGGAATGAGCTTTGAACTGACTGTGGCAGTGACTGGTCTGTGTCGATGTCAGCACTGGAGTGTAAGGGTGGAGTCTAGCCTGTGGATCTGGAAATAGCAAGTGAGGCCTCTGTGTGGACATCTCTTTCTCCTGACAATTCTGGGAAGTCTCACAATATTTCTTAATTGGAGGAGAGAGACTTGATTCAGTGTCTTGGAGATGGTCTACCGACAAGACAACATGGCAGCATGATATAGACCCAGAGTCCTGGTGACTGGTGGAGCCAGAGGAGAAGCCACATGGGCTTACCCTGATGGAACCAAACCTCTGCCACGTGGAGACTCCTATCAGCGCTGAGATGCTTGGGAAGTCATGGGAGACCCCCACCAATGCTGAGATGCTTGTACCGCCACTGAATACTGCTAATGGACCCTGAGCCCTGGAAACAAGGAGCCATGGGATGCTTATACTGCTGCTGAACACACAAGATTCTGCACTCACTGGCCTGTGATTCTTCTGGTGTCATTGTATGTGCTTTATAAGTCAGAAGGAGACACTATAGACTGGTATCAGACATATGGGCTAATATCGGACTTATGACCTAGAACTGCACTGGGTTGGGATGCTTTTTCAATGTTCCATTCCTCTCGTATATAAACCTTTCCCTTATATCCACATGCATGTTTATGAATTTGTTTCTCTAGTCTACCCGGACTAACACACTGAGACCCAATAATGTATGAGGGAGAGGGCAAGGAGGAGAGGGGAGGATGGAAGGGAAAGGTGAGGGTGGGGGAGAGAAAGAAATTAGGAAAAGTGATTGAGCCAAAGGGAGTAATATGTATGGGGATCTAAAGATAAAGTATGGTATGTTTAAAAAACTAAAACCTTAGCAAGACTGGAGAATTGTGCAAATTATGCTGAACAATACCCTGTAGGCTACAGAGAAGTTTCTAGACTTTTATCTATTGAGGGGTTTAAATACAGATGCGACCCAGTTCAGTATGGATTAAAATATTTTTTAATTGGGTGAATATTTACAGGGGAAATCAGTTTTTCGTTTGTAAGTTCATATATATATTGTATTTTTTTTTGGGGGGGGGGCATCAGTGCTCTCTGGTGATGGGAGTAGGAGGCCCAGCCCCACTGCTGGAATTGAACCTCCGTCCCGGTAGGCCGCAGTCCCGCGCACAACCATTATGCCACCGGGGCTCAGCCCCTTATTTTATTTTATTTTTTTTGGCATCACTGCCCTCAGGTGGTGGGAGTAGGAGGCCCAGCCTTTGCTCCTGGGAGCCGGAATTGAACCTCCATCCCAGTGGGCCGCAGTCCCACGCACAACCACTATGCCACCGGGGCTCAGCCTAAAATCATTTTATTGGGGGCTCATACAACTCATCAGAATCCACACATACATCCATTATATGCAAAGCACATTTGTACATTTGTTGTAATCATCAGTCTCAAAACATTTTCTTTTTATTTAAGCCCGTGGTATTAGCTCCTCATTTTTCCCCTTCCTGTCCACTCCCCTCTCCCTCATGAACTCTTGATAATTTATAAATTATTATTTGTCATATCATACACTGTCCGATGTCTCCCTTCACCCACTTCCCTGTTGTCTGTCAGGGAGGAGCTTATATGTAGATTCTTATAATCAGTTCCCACTTTCTACTCCGCCTTCCTTCCACCCTTCCTGTATCCCCACTCTTACTACTGGACCTGAAGGGATCCTCTGTCTTGGATTCCCCATGTTTCTGGTACCTATCTGTACCAGTGTGCATCCTCTGGTCTAACTGGATTTATAAAATAGAGTTGGGATCATGATAGTGAGGGGGAGGAAGCACTTAGGATCTAGAAGAAAGTTGCATATTTCTTGTTTTATTTCTTTGCATCACTGCCCTGGTGAGAGTAGGACGTCCAGCCTTGCTCCTGGAGAGCTGATGCTGGATTTGAACCACCAACCCTGTGGACTGCAATCCTGCACACAACCACTGTGCCACCAGGACTCAGCTGAAAGTTGCATATTTCATTGTTGCTACACTGTACCTTGACTGGCTCATCTCCTCCCCACCAATAAGGGGATATTGCTTCACCTACAGATGGAATTTGGGCCCCCAATCTGGACTCTCTCTTAATTTTAATGCTATAATTTTCAGTTCTTTGATGCCTAGCACCTGATCCCTTCGATACCTCGTAGTCACACAAACTGGCGTGCTTCTTCCATGTGGGCTCAGAAGAGCTAGATGGCTGCTTCAAGCCTTTAAGACTCTAGATGCTATATCTTTTTTTTGGGTGGGGGGGCATCACTGCCCTCTGGTGGTTGTGGGAGCTACCCAGCTGCTTCTGAGAGCCGCCGCTGGATTTGAACCGCCAAGCCCGCGGGCTGCAGTCCCGCACTCAATCACTTACGCCACCGGGGCTCAGCCCGATGCTATATCTTTTGATGGCTGGGCACCATCAGCTTTCTTCACCACATTTGCTTATGCACACATTTGTTTTCAGCAATCATATCAGGGAGGTGGGTGTCATTAATTTTTTAAAATGTAGCACCACTTCCTTCCTTCCTTCCTTCCTGTGCTTCATGTCTTATTTCTTCTACCATCTTGAACTGTGTCTTGGGTAAATGCTGCCCTTTGGATCACAAATGGTTGCTTACTCTCAGGTGTCATTACTCCCTTATAAATCTGTCTATTTGGCTGAAAATTAAATCATAGTAATGGGCTCATTTCCACACCTGAGGGTGAGTAAGGGCTCTAATCCCAAGACCTCACGAGTCTCTATCTGATCAGTAAACCTGGCTTAAATTTTTTTTATTAGTACTTTTGAGTTTTGTATCATACCACTCTATTCAGACCCTATTAATATAATCCCTTTCAGGCATAATTTAGGTGTTCCGGTCTCAAGTCATATATTTTACTAGTCTTTGGAACGTACTTTCCCCAGTATGTCTTCATTTTTTTTTTTTTCACTCTCCTTTCAGGGAGAAATGAATATTTGCACCTTAGTTAGCCTTTCACAAACTTTTTAGACCTCAGTCATTGTTCACCAAGTAAGATACAGAAACATTGTCTCAGTGGATTGTGTTATGCCATTTGACCTTGATGTTGTCCCCTGAAGCCATGGTCTTGAGTCCTCAGACCTCATTTATGTAGGGTGATTCAGTCATGTTTAATACAGTCAACCACAACAGGACAAATATTGTAACATACTGCTACTACTGTAAAGTCAGTAAAAAGTTATCACACTAAACGAAGCATTCTTTGATGATCACCAGAGGTGAGAAGGGAAGAGAAGGTGGGGGCTAGGGTTGGGGATGTTGGATGAGGAAGAATGCAATATACCATAAGAGAGTGGTCAACAGAAAGTTGTGGGGACAGTGGAAGACCTTGGGAAGAGTGCCAGAGTTAAAGACCACAGGTATATACTACTAAGTACACAGTCTTGCAGTAATGGGGATCTATGAGAGTAGACACACATTGGATAGGTGTGGAAGGGAGAGTGGGAGTATACCCATGAAAATTTTTCTCTCTCTCTTCATCTGTAGGTTTGATGGGGGATATTTCTTCATGTGTATTTTCTTTTGTTGACAGGGTATCCATGAATGTGTTAGAGAATAGAGGGGACATAATTAGAATCATCTTTTTCATGGCAGTATTTGTTTTGTTAACACCTAAGGTATCATTCATAAAATAAACACTAATGATAGGGTTTTTACACTTAGTATAACATTTAGAGAGTATCCTTAAAAAAAAAAAAGGAAAGGACAGAGTCCTTCCTGGTGGCACAGTGGGAAACAAGTTGGGTTGCTAACTGTGTAAGATCAGGAGTTCAGAACCACCAGCTGCTCCTGGAGAGAAAGATGAGGCTTTCTACTCCCATAGCCAGTCTAGAAAACCCACCGGGCCAGCTCTTACTCTGTTCTCCTGTAGAGTGGTCATGAGTTGGAATGAGTTGCCACTGCTAAATGATAGCATTAAGAAGAAAGAGAAAGAAAGCGAGATTGAAAGGTGACCAATTGGCAGGATGTAATAGGATGATGGTGGCATAGACTTGGGGACATGACCATGTCTCTAATGATAGTTGATTGGGTAAGTGTTGGGAAACAGGTCTGGGAAGAACTCTTCTTAGGGAGTGTTGGAGAGAGGATAAATTGTTACAACCATGTTTTGGAGCATTTTGGATTATCAAATACTTTATGACCCAACAGTTCACATCTAAATACATGATTCCAAGAAACTTATACACATGTGCAAATAAATAAGTACAAGAGCATTTGTAGGAACATTAAAAAAAAAAGCAAATTAAATTTTCATTAACTGTGGATTGGATGAGTAAATGTTAGTGTGTTTATAGATTGGACTAAAGTGAAACACATCCACAGGGGTTAATCCTCCAATTATAATATTGACTGAAATAGCTATTTACAAGTGAATTCATGTGATAAGAAATCATGTAAGACAGTATTGATAGTTACTTATGAATGTATATGAAATGCCACAGTGATCCAAACTTATTTTAAGGCCTTTTTTTCACGCTAATAATTCTTTTGCTGTATTATTTTATATTTCTTTAGGAAAAATAATCATTTCATTCCTTTCATGTATCTGACTCTAACAATAGGCATCCTTTACCATTATTCAGCATTTAATGATTAGACCCATCATGCCTAGAATCTATCCTGATTTTATCTAGGGAAGAAAATAGTAGTTGAAGTATTCTAGGAAACTATTCTCTCGAAAAGGAAGGGTTATAGTTAATTTCATCCTTCTTTATCTCAATAAAACTTAAAAAAGGCAAAAGAAAATATTTATCATTTAGAAATGTTTAGTCTTCACCATTAAGATAATGCTTTAACCACAACATAACTCTCCAAGATTGTTTAGTTCAGGTCTTCAGGGGTCAAGTAGGTCTTTGTTTCTGTCTAAATTGTTTTTGTGTTTTCTTTTCAGAAGGAATTGAGCCTTCCAAGAAGAGGCAGTTTGTAAGTAGATGACTATTATCATTATTACCAGTATAAGTGTGATTATGGTTATTATCCTGTCTTGGGGACTGCTCTTAACCTCACTTGGAAGAATTCCAACTAAGAGTGGCTGTGGGGCGTTTTGTTTGCTTGTGTTTGTTTGTTACAAAATGCCTAGCATTTGGGGAGCATTTCTACTTAGATACTCATCAGTCTTGTATTTTGGGATTTACTTAATGTTGCTAGTCTTGAGCTTTTGAATATGTTGAAATGGTGACTCTTCACCTCTGCATTTATCCCATAACATGATTCTAGGGAGAGGCCAACTTTTCTGGCAAATGGGGGCAAGGGTATCCATGTTTCAGGGAGTAGGTCGAAATAGAGTTTTCTAAGAGCCCCGATAAAATGTTTTATTAAAATCAAAAATAGGCCAGGGCAGTGATGCCTTAAAAAAAAAATAGGGTTTTCTTGAACACAGTTGTTCTGTTCTGGCTTTAAAATTAGAGGAGCTTGGTGAACAATTTTTGTTCCTGAATTCTAAATGTTTATGTTTTCTTTGCCATTTTTTGCTCTGTGAATTCTGTTGGGGAAATCTTGCAAATTTGGTTAATCAAAATTATTGGAAGTATTTGTTAAACAGCAAAATCTAAATTTAAATTAATTAGAACCTCATGTTCAGGCTCAAGAATTTTATTTTATATACTTGCACCCATACCCACCATAATTTGAAGAAATCAACTTAGGAAAATGTTCTTCAGATATAGTTAAAAGGTGACACCCAGCTGTATCTATTTCTTAAATATCCACTGGTGTTCATTGTAATCATTACATTTTATAATAGTGTATATGTGTGTGTTTGTGTATACATGTATGGGTTTTTAATGTATGAAACCGTACTTTTTATTTACATATGATACCTTTTGCTATCTTCCGATCTATCTGCTTTTCCTTCTTTGTTTAGCTATTAAAAAGCTCAGTTAATATATATATTAGCACTTCATTAGTTGTAATTTTATTTCACAATATATTATTTTAAGAGTTCTTTTTAGCATTGGTTTACAAGAACAAAACAGTAAATAAATTTGGTCATTTTAAGAGACTTTCAGTTGTAATCTGGTATTTACTTTAAAATGGACAGGAACTCAAAAAAAAAAAAAAGAATTGCTAGGATGTATAGGATATCTAGACATTATCTGCAAGGCACGCTCAGTAAACAACTTCTTTACTATCTCCAAATTGCTAGCAAGTAGTGTAATATAGAATTGAAGAGGTTTGATCTGTGAGTCAGGCAGACCTGGTTTGAGCCCGGGCACCATTTTTAAAATTAGGTGCCCCCCGCCCCCGCCCCCGCCCCCTGCCCTCCTTTGGGCAAATGAGATTACTCTAGTTGTATTTATTTGGTCTTGTTTCTATTTGTTGAAATCGACAAACCCCCTTTTGTCCTACTTTCCACATATGATACATGTATTTCTGTCCTGTGCAGACATAGTCTAGATACTGAAAATACACGAATGAGTAAAGCAGACAGAGTTCTGCTCTCAGGGAGTTTCCATCCTTATTCAGGGGCGGCAAACAAATACATGGGAGGTCATATGGTATTAAGTGCTATGAAGAAAAATGAAGCCATGAGATAGGAGACATGAAGGCATGTCTCTGTGGGCCAGAAGATGAGATTTTAAATTTGGTTGTCTGGGAATTTTTCGTTAAGGTGATATTTGAACTGAGACCAGAAGAAAGTGATATTTATAGCTCTTGGGTCAAGAGTGCCCCAGAATACAGTGTGTGCCAAGGTCCTGAGGTAAAAGCATGCTTGGCATGTTGGTTGACAGGAAGATGGCTAGCTAGGGTAGTTCTTAGTGAGGGAATAAGGGTGTTTGGGTGGAGTAGGGATGCTGGGATGGGGGCAGAATATGAGACTGGAGCTGGATTATTTAGTGCTTTGTAATCACAGAAATCAGTGAACAGGTAGTTTAAATCTGTGAAATAATGTGATCTGTATTAGGTTGTTGTGGGGTTTTGAGCAATTGAAAATGGCTGTATACCACATATACTCGTGTATTAGTCTAGTTTTCCAGCACATTTTTAATTCAGTTTTTGTGGTCAAATTAGGTGCCTCAGCTGATATTTGGGTCAGCTTGTACTCAAGCATATGCGGTACTTCACCATTTATAAGTATACAACTCAGTGATTTTTTAGTATACTCACTCACAAGGTTTTTCAGCTCTCACCACTCTTATTTCAGAACATGTTCAGTAACCCAAAATAAATCCTGCACCAAGCGCAAGTGCAAGAGGCATCAGCCTCTGGCAACCACTAATCCACTTTCTGCCTCAAAGGACGTGCCTGGTCTCACAGTTCATGTAAATAGAACCACACAATATGTGCCCTATTGTATCTGACTTCTTTCACTTAGCACAATGTTTTCAATGTGCATCCATGCTTGCGGTGAAGTGCGTTCTTTAAGTGGCCTTTTGCTTGGTTCTTCAGAATAACAATTTGAGAGAGTTTCTCCCTAAGCCTTAAGGAGCTATTTTTGCTCCAGCTTTCTACCCCAGAAAATTTGTTACTTTTGTCTGGGATGATTAACATTTCCTAGGAAAGCCATAAGCAATTTGATGTTTAGATTCTTTTTTTCTGGCCCTGGGCTGCAACCTGCCTTGTGATTGGTATACACCTTGCAGGGAATGATCAGTACTATGCGAATGAAGTGTCTGTGGTCTTGACTATGATTTTGCTTGTACTTGAAGGAGTTTTTTAAAAAACGAGTAAGAATGGAATTAGAAGATTGTGGACTTTTTTCCCATGTGCTTTTGAAATCCTCTCAGATTCACCCAACCTCATAGGAATAAAGACAAAGAAATGAGAAAAGCCAAGGAGAGGCAAGAAAAGAATAGAGAAGGTGAGGAAATCCTGAAAAAGCTGTAACACTGGTCAAGGGTTGTAACCGTGAGAAGACAGTGAGAAGCTCAAAGGGGCCATGTGGCCAGAGCCTATGGTGATAGGTCCAGAAGGGGCCATGTGGCAGAAGCTGTAATGACAGCACTGAGAACGCTAATAAAACTGCTGCACAGAGGAGGGAGCTGGTGAGCTAGCAATGGAGATGCTCATGGCAGAGAAGCCTGTTTTGAAAGGCTCAGCAAAAGGCTGGTCTCGAGGCAACTGACAGGGGAGGCCTGCAAGGCTGAGAGAATGCATGCACAGGAGAGAAAAGAACCTGCTTGCTTATTTGCAAAATCAAGAGGCATTGGAGAGAACTGCACTGAAGAAGGAGAGATGTGCATTCTTTCCAATTCTTGAGAAGTTCTAGATGTAGCTTATTGGCTTCCTTGTCTAGATTCTGAGTTGTAGCCTGTTATTCCCCACTCCTTAATAAACTACTTATCTGAGTTGTGTGTGGCCATTATAGTGAATTATTGAATCCAAAAGACAAGTGGAATGTGCAGTGGAAGGGATAGCCAACGTCAGAATAAGTAAGAAAGTTGAAGAGTTGCAACTCCACATCACAAGAGTCTGACCTCCACCTCAAAAGTTAGCTTTGGACTGTACCTGATTCTCATTTCTCATTTCTTCTCCTGAAGTTAGAGAGGGTCAGATGTTGGTGCTAGAATTTTAGTGTTGTAGCATGTATCAGAAGCTCATTTCTTTTTATGGCTGAATGTATTGCTACACCAGTTTTTTCTTTTCTTTCTTTTTTTTAATCTGTTCTTTAGTTGATAGGCATTTGGCTGTTTTTATATTTTGTCTATTATGAATAATGATACAATGAATATTTGTTTAAAATTTTGAGGATCTACCAGACTGATTTTCAAAGTGGCTGCATTACTTTACATCCCCGCTGGCAATGTTTGAGTGTCCCTTTGGCCCCACACCCTCATCAACATTACCTTCTTAAATGACCAGTGTGCAGTGTGGTTTCTCTTTGGAGTTTTTTTTTGATTTGCATTTTTTTTTTTTTGGTGGCATTACTGCCCTGGTGGGAGTAGGAAGCCCAGCTTTGCTCCTGGAGAGCTGTTGCTGTATTCGAACTGTCAAAGATTTGCATTTTAAAAAAAGTTTTTTTTTGTGGGCATCACTGCCTCTGGTGGTCGTGGGCGCCACCCAGTGCCACTCCTGAGAGCCGCCGCTGGACCTGAACCGCCAAGCCCATGGGCCACAGTCTGCACTCAACCACTTAAGTCACCGGGACTCAGCCAGATTGGCATATTTTTATCAGAAGAGGCCAGCTTTTGATACATATGTCACGGGTTCAATAGGCAGTTGTACAGGGATAATTAATATTTATTATAGTAAGGATATAGAGAGCATGAGAGAGAGAGAGAGAGAGAGAATGAATAAGAGCCAGGTATATAGGGCTGAGCCCCGGTGGCGTAGTGGTTGAGCGCAGGACTGCAGCCCACTGGGACAGAGGTTCAATTCCAGCAGTGGGGCTGGGCCTCCTACTCCCACCTTCGGAGAGCAGTGATGCCAAAAAAAAAAAAAAAAAAAAAGAGCCAGGTATATATCACATCATGGTAGCATGCTCACCTCCGCCCAACTTGGTGGTCCCCTTGGAGAGAGTGGGGAAAGGGATTACATGATGAGGGAGAGGGGCCTGAGAGAGGGGAGAGAGGAGAGAGAACCTCTACCCTATGTCCCATCCTTACATACCCTCTGGAGCCAAGCCAGGCCCCCAATTACAGGCAAGGACATAAGGTCAGAGGAAGGGGTTGTGCCATATGCACACGTTATAGGAAAAGGGAGTATCAGGGTCCCCTGTGAAGCCCAGACCCCAGACTCCTGGCTGGGCTCAAGTGGTTACACTAGAGATCATTAACATCAGCATGTGAATCCGCCCACAGCTTCAAAGGGAAGTGAACCATCATCCTAAAAGAAGGGGAGTCAGCTCTATTGTGAGACACACAAAGACCTCAGATAACTGTTTCAGAGAGAATAGCTAACTTAAACTTCCACACCAAATGCTGGTAAATAGTTTGCTTAATATTTTGGAGTATGTGATTGTGGAAAAGTCCTTTCTTCATCCCACATATTTTTAGTGACTAATTATATGCTGCTCTTCACATGCGTTTTGTCCATTTGAATAGCTAGAGAAATGCTTATTCATTTGTATCTCTTTCCCATTTTTGGAATTTGATTATTTGTGTGTTCTTTCCTAGTGGGTTGTAAGAAGTTTTTTTTTTAACTATATGGTGGATAATTCCCAAATCACTTATCAGATAATGTAATATTTTCTCCCATTCTTTGTTGGCTTTTCATTGTCTTGATGCTGTACTTTGATGAGCAAAGTTTTTAATTTTGTTGCAGTATTATTTATCTGCTTTCCTTTGATTGCTTTTTCTTTTGATGCCGCGTCCAGGGTATTTACATCCATGAGGTTGGATGAGATCAGATACTGAACTCTACTCAAGTGTGCGCTGACCAGTGATGTGACCAGTCTGTAATGGGTTAAGCCCAGAAATGTAGAGTAAGCATGCAGTAGCTTCTTTAGTAATTTGACATTGTTGTGACCTGTAAGCATTTGATCACTTCTCTGATGACTCATTTTTAAAACTTGCAATTGCGTGTGTTTGAAACATTGAATAGCAATCTCTTGACAATTAGTTTGAGGTGTACTGATCTAAATAGGAAAGGGAAGAGTGAGGAGGAGGACACATCAGCACAGGAAACTGAAGAAATGAGACAGGTAAAACCAGAAGAGAATGATAGCTTGAAAATCAGGATCAAGGAGGAAGATAGGATCATTCTTGTCAAATGCTACAGAGAGATAATATTAAATGAGCATGTGATTGACTTTGGATGTAGTAGCTGGGAGCATTTTTCTTTTTTTTAATCCAGGAAGTTTCTGATGACTGTTTCTAGAGGGATTTTGATGAGAGAATGCAGTCCAAAAGGTTGACCGGAATGGGGTTCGAGAGAATCAGAGTGTAAGGATGACATCATGAACCAGAGTCAGGATAAGGCTGAGTCCTATGAGGCAGAGATCACATTTAGCCTTGCATTCTTACTTCGTCATTATTTCACTTTTCTAGGCTCAACAATTCTCTGCCTTGGTCCTGGTTGATTATGATAGCAGTGCAGAAGTAACAGAATGCAATTAGGGATGCAATTCAGGTTTGTTGTTTGTTGCTGTGGAGTTGAGTTCTACTCATGGTGACCCAGCTTATGCAGAGTTGAGCTGCTTCAGACTGCTTTCAAAGCCATGACCATTCTGAAGCAGATCACTAGGCCTGCTTCCTATGGCACCTCTGGATGGGCATGAACCACAACCTTTTGGTTGGTAGCTGCACATTTAACCATATGTGTCACCCAAGGAATTTCAACGGAGGCACAACCTTTTGGTTGGTAGCTGCACATTTAACCATATGTGTCACCCAAGGAATTTCAACGGAAGCTAAATGTTAGGAAACTCAGGATACAACTCAGGGAAAACATATATGAGTCAGATCTGGAAATGCCCCTAAATCAGAGCATTTTTCCTACCCCTTTGACAATCAGGGCAACTTCACACAAGCCCCCCACTAGAATAGATTTCACTCTGGTAGATGTTTGGACAGTTCTCCTATCAATCAGGTTAACTTAACCCTTAAGTTCCAGGATTTTTGTAAGCTGTTTCAGTTACATGAAAGAACCTGGGTAAAGGTCAGGAGAGGATGGTTGGGGGTGGGACTCGAGTGGGAGGATGACTCAGCCAATTTTGGTAAAAGTTAACTATAAGGTGGTTCATAACCTGACCAATCCCTTTAAGCTGCTAGTATGGAAAGTGAACTAATCCCTAGAATCGTTATGGGTCAGAACCGCATGGAGCAAGAGAGGAGGCATGCTGTTTTTTTGCCCAAAACTGGAGCACTGAGATGACTGTGTGAGCAGGTACAATGTCATGGTGGCAAAAAGAGTCCCATCTGCCACAAATCAGGCCTTTTTTTTTTTTTTTTAATTTTACACTGTTATGCTATCTTTTCAGAACCTCTAAATAGACAGCTTGATTAATAGTCTGACATAGTGGAATAAACTCCAAATATACTATAAGTTGATATTTTGTTTTTTTAAAGTTGGTATTTTTGCCCCTTCTGAAGGATGTTATTAGTCCAGGTTGACTAGAGAAACAAATTCATAGACACATTGATATATGTATAAGAAAGAGCTTTATATACAAGAGCAATTGTGCATTAAGAAAACATCCCAACTCAGCCCAGGTCAAGTCTGTAAGTCTGATATTAGCCCGTGTGTTTGATACCAATTTGTGACTTCCTCTTCAGACTCAATACAACCGACACATGCAATGATGCCAAATGCAGGAAGATCACAGGCCAGTGGGTGGAAAGTCTTGTGGATCCAGTGACAGTGGAAGTATCTCAGCACCGTTTAGTTCCATGTGTCTTCTCAACTGGAATGTCTCATAGGGATTGTCCATGTGTCCTTCCTCCAGTGAGCTGTTTATCTCCTGAGTGACAGGCCAACCTCTACTCCTTCACTCATAAGGTTCAAATTGAAAACGCTGTGTGTAACCACCACAAAAGATCTCTAGAACAAGGTTTGTCATCAATTGACATTTCACCTTTTTTGAAATGAGAAAACCACTCGAACACTTGAGTTTTCCCATAGCAATGGTCTTGTAAGCTGTATTCAACATCAAAACTATTTCTGCATCATTTTTTCCCTAGCAGGACACAAAATTTCACATCCACATACTGTTTCTTAAGTTGGCCATCACAAAAAAACAAGGTTCCAGTGAAATGGCTTTTATGAAAAAATTCACTGTGATCAGAAAGAACTTTTCCAGGCAACGCCACTGTGTGCACTAACTCAGAGCGAGTTGTTCAGTGCTTGTCTAGTGGGAAAAATGCATACTATGGAAGCTACGCCTAATGAAGATTTTTTTCCCTTTTTTTGAGGGGGGGTGTCTCCTTGTATTGTGGCTACTATGTCAATGCCTCTAACTGAGGATTTCCATAATTTTTGTGCACTCTTTCCCTAACATGATATTCTTTTCTAGTGATTGATCTTTCCAAAGTAGCGAGATAAAATCTCATGGACATAATGACATGTCCATAATGACATGGTGAGGATAAAATCTCACCAACCTTGCTTGTGAAGAGCAGTCTAGTTATATGTCAGAGAAGTCTTATGCAGAACTAGGGTTCATCAATTATTTTTTCAAACCCTTTAAATACAACATTTAACTGTATGGAAATACCATCACTAAAAACATTTAAGAAACAAAATTGTATTAGACAAAATATTTTAGGCATCTGATTTAGAATTCCACAGACGCTTTTAAGAGGTAAAATGAGACTGAGCCCTGGTGGCGCAGTGGTTGTGTGCGGGATTGTGGCCCACAGAGTTCAAATCCAGCAGCAGCTCTCCAGGAGCAAGGCTGGGCTTCCTACTCCCACCAGGGCAATGATGCCACCAAAAAAAAAAAAAGAGGTAAAATGTATCTTGAAATGAGAAAACAACAAGCATTGAGAAATATCATAAAGAAAATATGAAACAATTGAAGATAAACAAGTGGCCATCTAGCTAAGAAGCAATAAAGTCCACATTGAAGAAACACACCGGCCTGTGTGATCCTGGGGTGTCAATGGGATCAGGGGTCAGACATCAAAGAACCAGAACAAAAAACCCTATCAATCTGAATGAGGGGGAGGGCGGAGTGGAGACCCAGAGTCCACCTATAAACAATTGGACCTCCCCTCACAGAAGGGTCACAAGGAAGAGATGAGCCAGCCAGAGTGCAGAATAGCACCACCAAAACATTTCCTTTAGTTCTTTCATGTTTCTTAAACTACCCCCATCCCCCCCCCCCCCCCACTATCATGACCCCAGGTCTGCCTTACAACTCCAGCTGGACCAGAGCACGTACAGTGGTACAGAGAAGAGTTTGAAACACAGGGAATTCAAGACCGATAAACCCCTCAGGACCAATAATGAGAGTAGAGATACCAGGAAGGTAGGGTGGAGGAAAGGTGGACTGATCACAATGATCTACATATAACCCCCTCCCTGGGGGAAGGACAACAGAAAAGTGTGTGCAGGTGTGTGACCTAAAAGAAAAAAAAATTATAAATTAGCAAGGGTTCATAAGGGAGAGGGGTGGTACAGGGGGACAAATGAGCTGATACCGAGGGCTCAAATAGAAAGGAATTGTTTTGAAAATGATGATGGCAGCATTTTATAAATGTGCTTGTACAATGGATGTATGCATGGATTGTGATAAGAGTGCTAGGAGGCCACAATAAAATGATTTAAAAAGAAAAGAAAAAGGTCTTTTGCAGCAGAGTTGCAATAGATCTTTTGGCTTCTTGACTGCTGTGCCTGTGGATGTTCGTTGTTGATAAAGTAGAAGTAGTTGACAATTTCATTATTTTTCTTCTTACATCATGATATTGTTTATGGGTCCACTTGTGAAGATTTTTTCATCATTTTCATGTACAATTCCTAGTGAAGTCTTTAAATGCTTAAAAGTTGTCTTTATTTTGCGTGAGCAAAGTGTATCATCTACTTATCTTAGGTTAATTATCCTTCAATTTTTTAAAAATAGTCTTGTTGGTATATACTTTGTATATTATACAATTTAATTGTTCAGTCACATTAAGATTTGTGCAGTCGCCACCACAATCAATTTCAGCACATTTTCTTTCTTTTTTTTTTTTTTATGTGTTGGTAGCTCTACATTCCCCCTACCCTCCCCTGCTCTGCCCCTAGGCAATTATCAATCCAGTTATTGTCTCTATAGATCTACCTATGCTGGATTTCATATATAGAAAACCATATAAAACAAAAACCAAGAATAATGACTAACTAAAACACAGAAAAGCCAGAATCAAAAAGGAATCAGAAAATATTAAAAAGTGAACCAACTTTAAAATGGTCAAAGGAGAGATGAAGTGATAAGGTATTGTATTTTAACCTACATACATGTGCTATAATTGATTTTATAGTGCTCTCTGTCTGATAATCAGCCTATTCACATCCCTGGATTATGATCAGAGGGGAATCCCTGGAAGTTTAATCAACATGGGGACATTACAAATGGAGTTTAGGCTTCCACAGAAATTCATAGCCTTCTGCAAACTGGGCGTTCACAATTTAAGTTTTGATACCATTTCCTCCTTTGGATTTAAATTTTATTATTTATAATCTTCGGGTCACATAGACTAGGGTGCTTCTTTCATGTGGACTGAGGCGGCTGCTCGCATGAAGACAGACTTTAAGACTCCAGACACGATTCTTTCTGATAGCTGGACCTTAGCTGGTTTTTTCTCCCCACTTTGCTGTGGCACCCATATCTTCAGTAATCTCTTTATGAGAGTAAGCATCGAGCAGGCCCATATAAGAAGAGCTTATTCGGGCTGAGCCCCGGTGGCGTAGTGGTTGAGTGCGGGACTGCGGCCCACTGGCTTGGCAGTTCAAATCCAGCAGCCGCTCTCCAGGAGCAAAGCTGGGCCTCTCACTCCCACCAGAGGGAAGTGATATCCCTTCCCCCCCCAAAAAAAGAAGAACTTATTCTTAAATTGGGTTTAGAATTAAGTGTGATCACAAATCCATTCTATATCTATGATTTATATATGTCTCTGGCTTACTTTAGAATTACTATCATTTTATGATAGACATTATCAGTTTTCCCCTGCATTTGCCCAGCTAACAAAAGATATAGCATTTGCAGGGGGATAATTGATAATGTCTATCTTAAAATAGTAAATGTATGGTAGTCCCACTTTCTTTGGGCTTTCTCAAAGCAAGAGATATGAACCAAAGTCCAACTGCCACTGATTCCATAATTCTGGGATAGCAGTCATTCTGCTTCTCCTCATACTAAGGTATTTCAGCCTTAAGTCCAAGAGAGTACACTGGTTCTCTACATCTTTTAGAGGTGAATTTGGGGCAGTGCACAGTTTATGTAGTGGAGTTTCCACATCAAATCCTAAAAGTGTGGCCTATGAGGGATGTTGTGTGCCCAAAAGGATAGAGTCTAGAGGCCCAGTAGTCTATAGTCCAGGGCCTGGGCCACCAAGGGTTGTATAAAAGCTAGGTCAAACTTTCCCATTAGGAACATAATACAAAGCTTATTCTGACCTTGGGTTCTATGTAAGTATTATTAAACACTTTTTTCTTCATGGGAGATTGCTCCTCCCAGTTTAACCACCAACAGAAATGTAATCTCTCTTTCCAAGACTTAGACATACCCCTCTCTCTGTCTTGACTTAACCTGATAATGCCAGAATTTTTTATTTCAGGGGAAAAAATTTTTTGCTTTTACTTTTTACTTTCATAGTTATCAGTATATATAACAACCAAAGTACATTAAAATATAAATATAATTTTGTTGCCAGATATATTTTAACTAAATGTTATGTAATTAAATGTATTTAATTAAATGTTATGAAAACGTCATGCTCGCTGTTATAGGGTTAAATTTTCCTGTAACGTTTGCTTATCCAGCCACCTAGCTCAGGAGCAACAAAGCCCACATGAAAGAAGCACATCAGCTTGTGGGACCACGAGGTGTCAAAGAGATCAGGTATCAGGCTTGAAGAACTAAAAATCGTAACATTACGTGCCCACTTTCTTGATATGATTGCTGATGACAAATGGGTGCATAAGCAAATGTGGTGAAGAAATCTGATGGTGCCTGGCTATCAAAAGATATAACGTCTGAGGTCTTAAAGGCTTGAGTAAACGAGCAGCCATGCAGTTCAGAAGCAACAAAGCCCATACGGAAGAAGCACACCAGCCTGTGTGACCACAGGGTGTCCAAGGGATTCGGTATCAGGCGTCAAAGAACTAAAAATTATGTCATATAAATAAGGGGGGTACAGATTGGGGACCCAAAGCCCATCAATAGGTGAATCGGCTTCCTCTTACAGAGGGCTTGCAGGAAGGAGACGAGTCAGTCAAGGTACATACAGTGTAGTGACAATGAAATATGCAACTTTCCTCTATTTCTCAAATGCTTCTTCCCACCCACCCTCATGATCCCAGTTCTGCCAGACAAATCTAGCTAGACCAGATGATGCACAGTGGAGTCAGAAACATGGGGAATTTACGATAGATGATCCCTCAGGATTAGTGTTGGGATTGGTGTTACTGGGAGTGTGGAGGGATGCTGGAATAGAACCAGTTTCAGGGAGCTACATATAATCTCTCTGGGGCATGGGCAACAGGGAAGTGAGTGAAGGGACACATTGGACTGTACGATATGAAAAAGTAATAACAATTTATAAATTATTAAGGGTTCATGGGGGAGAGGGAGGGAGGAGGGAAAGGATTATGGGGTGCTGGTACTGGGGGCCTAAGAGGAGGGAGGATGTTTTGAGAGTGATGATGGCAGGGAGGATGTTTTGAGAGTGATGATGGCAAGAAGTGTGCAAATGTGGCTTGCATACAATTGATGTATGTATGGATCAAGATGGGAGTTGTATGAGCACCCAATAAAATGATTTTTTTGGCAATCACTGCCCTCTGGTGGTGGGAGTAGGAGGCCCAGCCTTTGCTCCTGTGGAGCTGGAATTGAACCTCCATCCCAGTGGGCCGCAGTCCCGCGCACAACCACTACGCCACCAGGGCTCAGCCCAATAAAATGATTTATAAATAGAAAAAAAAGGGAGGGGGAAAGAGAGCTTATACCAAGGGCTCAAGTAGAAAATATTTGGAAATGCATATGACAACCAGTGTACAAATACGCTTGATACAAAAGATGTGTTGAATGTTATAAAAGCTGTAAGAACCTCCAGTAAAATCATTGGCCGTTGGCGGGGGGGAAAGGTTTGCTTATCATGCCTGTAAGTGTGTGATGATTTGGAAGCATCCTTCAATTCTGACACTCCACTTTTCTTTATATCATCTGGTCTCACAGATATTATATAAGTATATTTTGAATACATAAGATGATACTGTACAATCCAGCTCCACACTCTCCAGTTTGAAATCAGTGTCCTCTTGTTCTGTTTTAACAGTTGCCTCCTGGTTTATGAATAGACTCCATGTAAGCACAATTTAAATGTTCTATGTTTTCTACTCTGCGTAATGCTCATAATTTGTTATGGCTCACGTAGTCAAATACCTTCATGTAATAGATAAAACACACATAAGTATCTTAGTGATATTTTCTGCTTTCTGTCAAGTTTTTCCTTTTAATAGTTTTCCTTATATTTGTTGTATAAACTCAGTTAGACGGGATGAACTTCTGATTACAAAGATTTATAAGGTTCCAAATAAATTTGTTAAAAGTAACAATAATGTGTCTTAGTAAGGCCACAGGATATTCATGAAGTCAGCTTTGGTTGTCACCGTATAGAAGAGAGTGAAATCTCAGTATGGAAAATGAGAACATATTTATACATTAAAGTGCTTCAAAAGTTCTTGGAAAAAATGGGATTAAAAGGTGGTTGAATTTTTCCATAAATTTTTAGAAGCCCCTTATATTTGTCTATATCTATCTTTTGATATTGTTGGCTTTTATTCTTGTAGTTAGCAGCTCAGAGTGGAACCACTACGCCACCAGGGCTAGCTTTTATTCTTTTAGTCATTGGGGATAAACACTCTTGTCTTACTCACTTGAATTACTCAGTGAATGTGCACACCAGATATTGGATGAAAATAAATGCCAGTGTCTGCAACCCCAGGTTCCTGGGGTTCAAGAATGTGACGTGTCAAATTTTGGCCTTGTGAAACTGACACAGGGTCATGTACTTTTTTACCCATGCAACTGGATGGGGTTTGTCTGGATAAATGCTTAAAATAGATTCCACCTGCCTTTGTATGGTATCAGTTATACAGGACTTTAATTTCTTTGTGGGTCTTTGAAAATTAGAGTTTGTTGGCACAAAGGGTTGTGCTTTAGTCCTCATCTAGGGTTTGGCAATTCACATCCACCCAACACGCCCAGGAAGAAAGGCCTGACCACAGTCATTTGTGAAGAAGACTGCCCAGAAACCTACGGAGCTGTTGTCCTCTGCCGCACAAGGGTTGCCGTCAGGAAGAACTGAGTCCACAGCAATGGGCTTGGTTTTTTATTTTTTCCTCTTTTTTAGTAAGGAGTGTGTACTGAACACATTTGAACAGAAATTCCTGACTAAGATGGTCTAGGAAGAAAGATGGGGCAGTGTGTCTGGGTACAAGCCATTGAAAACAGTGGTTTAATCTGTAATACAAGGAGGAGGAGGAGGGTGTAGAGCTGGGCAATGAGTTCTTCCCTTGTGCATGGGGTTGCCATGCGTCAGAGGCCCCAGGACAGCCGTTAACAGCAACATTACAGTACTGTGAAAGTCCAAGTGAGAACTTTGTGTTCTATTTAAAGCCTGCCCTTTTTTAAGCTGCTATAGATGAACTTAGGAAAGTTTTAGCAGCAATCAAGCAACGGTCATCACTAATTTCTCCATAGGAACTGTTTTTATTGTTAAAAAATGAGCCAACCAGTGGTTGTGCGCGGGACTGTGGCCCACTGGGACAGAGGTTCAATTCCAGCAGTGGGGCTGGGCTTCCTACTCCCACCACTGGAGAGCGGTGACGCCACCCCCACCCCCGCCCCAAAAATGCACATGGTTGTCAGTGGCCTGAAAATCCTGGAGATCCGCTTTTGTTATATTGAGAATAGCAATTGTTATGGTAATAACCCCTACATTTCTATGACTGAACCTCAAAACTACCAATTTTTTTTTAAACTACCAATTCTTATCATTGCACTGCATGGCATTGCATTCGAGCAAGAGTATTTAGAAGGTTCGTAACGTCAATATTTAAAAAACTGAAGTTAGTGTTATAACTATTCCCCCAAGGGGACAGGGAGACAAGCAACAGAAACATTGATGAAAGGAGACAGTATATGGTGTAAAATATGAAAATAAAAATAATTTATAAATTATCAAGGGGGTTCCAGGAGTAGGAGAGTAGGGGAGGAAGGGAAAAAGAGGAGCTGATACCAAGGGCTCAAGTAGAAAGAAAATATTTTGGAAATGATGGTAACATAGGTACAAATTTGGTTGATACAATTAATGTATAGATTTCTGTAAGAGTCCCCATTAAAATGATTTATTAGAATAAAAATAAACTTACTAAATGCCACTTCTCAAGCTCAAAAAGTAGTTATTCTTGCTATTTGAGATAGGTTTATTGTGCCAACCTGGTCAATAAACACGTGGGATTAATTGAAGGGTGGCGAGATACGTGGCTCAGTGAACCTTCCCGTTCAAGTTTTCGGGTCTCTTGCTGTCTGCTGGTCAGGCCAGGGTATATCTGCCTTAGCCAGTTCCCTGCTTCAGCTGGCAAGGCTCATTTCCTGCGAGACACCCCTGAGAAGAAGCCACATGGACCTATCCTGATGCGGCCCTGGGTGCTGGAGCAGCTGTGTGGAGACCCCTGCCAGCGCCGAGATGCTGACACACATGCTCCCTAATTCAGCTTTCCCCCTGCAGTCAGCATCATTGCGTGTATTTTGTGAGATCGAGGAAGACTTTGTAGATCTGTGCTTGGACAGCACTGTGTTGGGATACTTTCTTTTTTAAAAAAAATTTTTTTGGGCGGCATCACTGCCTCTGGTGGTTGTGGGAGCTACCTAGCACTGCTCCTGAGAGCCGCCGCTGGATTTGAACTGCCAAGACCACGGGCCGCAGTCCCGCTTTCAATCACTTTTGCCACTGGAGCTCAGCCGATACTGTCTTAATGTACACTTATCCTTTATATAAAACTCTTCTTTAGGGCTGAGCCCCGGTGGCGTCGTGGTTGTGCGCGGGACTGCGACCCACTGGGATGGAGGTTCGATTCCAGGCTGGGCCTCCTACTCCCACCACCTGAGGGCAGTGATGCCCCCCTCCCCCCAAAAAAATACAAAAGCAAAAAGAAAACTCTTCTTTATATACATATGTTTCTGTGGATTTGTTACCCAGACTAACACATTTTTTTCTTCATACTCATGGCTCGTTAATCCCCAGTCTCTTCTTTTTTTTTTTTTTTTTTTAATTTTTTGTGGGCATCACTGCCTCTGGTGGTTGTGCTGCTCCTGAGAGCCGCCGCTGGATTTGAACCGCCAAGCCTGCTGGCTGCAGTCCCGCACTCAACCACTTACGCCACCGGGGCTCAGCCCAGTCTCTTCTTTTACACCTCTTGCTTACACCGACTATTTTCATTTAGTTCAAATCATTATACATTGCTTCTGCTACTGTCTTAACCCCCTGAGTGGTCTTTTAAATAAAAGTCTTAATATTACTCATCTTTAGTTCACCTACACATTATGCAGCAACCAGAAAAACCTTTTTAAAGTATGGATTTGGCTATTAGACTTTACTTAGACTCCTTCAATGAAAAAAAAATTTAAATCATTTTATTGAGGGCTTCAGTAAATATTTTTGTATCTTGAAGTCATGTCTGATTCATAAAGCTATCTGCATCATCTGCTTGTCTTCATGTTTTACATACACTCTGTGTCTGGAATGTTTTTATCCCTGTTATACCTGCCTGGATGTACCGCCTGCCTGTCAGTGTACTATACTCTCTTGGTGGGTATGTTGCTGGGATTGTTGCCAGCCAAGCCACTCGTATTTTAAGTACCGGCAGGATCACCCTTAGCTGTGGTGTCGTGGTCATGGGTTTGCAAGGCCAGCCCTTGCAGACCTCTTCAGGAGAAAGAAAGGTGGGGTTTCCAACTCTGCCATACGAAGTCGCAGTCCCAGAAACTCGCTGGGGCAGCAGCCCATCGGGTGGTTAGGGGACATCATTGACTCAGGTTCAGGGTTAGGTTTTTTTGGGGGGTTACCCACAGTGAACAGGTTTCAGTGGGACTTTCAGAAAGACAGAGTTGCAAGAATGGCCTTGTGACATGCGTCTGGAATGAGCCAGTGAAAATCCAAGGATCACAGGGGTGGGGAACAGGTAAGGAGTGGACGACTTGGAGTGTTTGATACTCTAGTGCAGGGGCTCTCAACCTGTGGGTCGCCTAAGACCATTGGAAAACACGTAAATATTTCACAATATATAATTGCATACTGTTTTGTGATTAATCACTATGCTTTAATTATGTTCAATGTGTAACAATGACAATACATCCTACATATCGGATATTTACATGACGATTCATAACAGTACCAAAATTACAGTTATGAAGTAGCAGCGACAATACGTTTATGGTTGAGGGTCACCACAACACGAGAAACTGTATGAAAGGGTCGCAGCGTTAGGGCTGCTCTAGTGACTTGGACGATTGAATGCGAAGTTGCTGTGAAGGATAAGCTCGCCACTGAAATTACAATTTAAAATTATATTTAAAATTATTTATAAACATAATAATTAAAATGAGAACGAGAAAAGGAAACCCAAGGCTCAAAAGAGATTGTTGTTCAAAATAGTGCTAGAAGATAAGCCCACTAGTCTGGAAGGGCCTCAGAATACACAATGGTTGCAATAATGGCCTCTAGCAAACAACTTATTATGAAAAAGAAACACCACCTTCAGTTTTACTTGGGGTCACTATGAATCAGAACCAGTTGGATAGTGTGTCAGTCCGGATAGACTAGAAGAACAAATTTCAGAGACACATGCATACAGATATAAGGAAAGGGTTTATATACAAAAGAAATGTGACCCTAAGAAGGCATCCTAATCCAGTCCAGTGCAAAGTCATAAGTCCAATATTAACCCAAATGCCCGAAGTCAGTCTATAAAGTCTGCTTCCGACTCACGAAGTCACAGGTCAGTGGGTGCAGCATTCTGGCGCTGGCGGGGGTCTCCCCATGACTCCTCACTTCCAGCATGCCACTCCAGCTTCAGAGCTCTGTCTTCATCAGGGCAAAGCCGTGTGGTCTTTCCTCCGGTCCCAGCCATTCTGTGTTGCCTGTGGTTAGTCATCTCTCTAAAACTAACTCCCAACAACTGGGGAAGATAGCTACTTATCTTCACGAGGGAAATATCGTGAGATTTCCCTGGAGTCTCAGGTGACAGCCATGCCCACATAGAGACCTCATCAGCTACTCAATGGCTAGCTCCAGATTAACAGGCTAGACTCCACCCCTACATTTTAATCATAAAATTAACATAAGCAATGACTGCCACAGATAGTAACTACTTTTCTTTCAAGTCTTTACTTACATCCATTTCCTTATGAAATGCTTTTGTGGCTTCAGTCTTACCTTGCTTTAGTTAGATGAGTTGAGTCTCATGTGAAGTACTTTTATCAGACTTTTCAGAGCTTTTATAGCAATTATAAAGAATTATGTGGGCTGAGGCCCACTGGGACGGAGGTTCAATTCCAGCACTAGGGCTGAGCCTCCTACTCCCACCACCGGAGAGCAGTGATGCCAAAAAAAAAAAAAAAAGAATTATGTGTCTGTCTTCTCTCACTGGATAGTAAGCTCCATGAGGTCAGGACCATGTTATGTTATAAAAGATTCTGTTTCCTGGGTATAGTATAGCCTTTAATTTGTAGCAGACAATCATGTAGACTTCTTCCTAGCATTTTAATGCACTGAACCAAGAATAAAAATGAAGATATAAATAATAAAGACTTTTAAATCAAGCTAGCAGGCTGTAAAATAAGATGTCCTGTTTTTATGTCTGGAAAAATGTTATCTCATGATAATAAAATAAAACTGCCTATAACTCACTCACTCAACTTCCGAGCGAATTCCAAATCATGGCAGCCCTGTGGGACGGTTTCTTTGCTGGTGTGTCTCCCCGGGGTCTTCCGGTGGTTTTAAACTGCTGACCTTGTAGTTATAATCCCAACACATATCCACTGTACCACCAGGACTCTTCAAAAATGTCTAGAACGTGCTCAGCAAAAAAAAAAAACAACTGGTGTCTGCTCCCTAAAACTTATTTTGAGTAAAGGAGCCAGACAGACATTACAGGTCACTCAAAGGAGAAGATCTCACAAAAAAGGCTTACATTTACATGATAAAGGAATGTTGAAATTAATGTACAAGTGGGTGGAAGTCTGGATTTTTTCCAGTGGGGAGGAGCATTAGCAGAATTTCCCTCATACAGAATTTAGTAGCATGCCTATGGACAAGAACATCCGATAATTGTGAGGCCAGTGCAGTAGGGAAGAGTGTTTCTTTCTAGTGTGTATCAGATCACAACGGGCTCAATGGCATCTAACTGCCACACGTAGAAAGAAGTATTCTGCTTTGCTGAACAGTGAAGGACTAGATTCAGATAAACTGGAAAAGGATGCTGTAAATACTGCATTCCTTTTTAGTGGAAATAAATGTAATATTTCGTATTCCAGATTTCTAACAATCTCTCTTACCTTTAGATCTAAAGTATTTCCGCATCCTCCTGACCACAAAACAAGCCTCCTGTTCTCATTAGATTTGCCCTGCTTACTTACATGAGTGTGGCAAGAATGTTAGTTTATCATGGAGGTCTTCTTAAATTTGCTTTAGAGTACCTGAGTAGGGCTGCAAACCAAAAAGTTGGAGATGCCAGTCCACCTGGAAGCCCTTGCAGAATGCCCAACCATTCTGAAAAATCAGCCCCTGAAAACTTTGCAGAGATGCTCTTTGACTTGTAGGGTGATTACGAGGCACAATCGACTCATCGCCATCTGGTAAGTTTGCTTTGCTGGAAATTTATACTCCAGTAAAAAAGAAAACACTCACCAAGAACATATTTTAATTACTGTACTGTAATAAAAATTAAGTCAATTCATCGCTTCTCCAGCTGTAGGCTAAGATTTAGTGAAAATTAAGTCGATCAGTGAAATTTTCCCTATCCGGTTGTTCAGTGATATAGGACTTAGGAAATTTACCAAAGAAAAGTTTACTGAATTATCATAAAAAGAAAAGACTTTCATATATTCAGAAAGTAAAACTAGTTCAAGTAAGTAACTATAATGATCCTTTATCAGCTCATCCAATCGCAAAATTAATTCTCATTTCACTAGATCTTGTTTTATTTAGGGGTGTGTGTGTGTGTGTGTGTGTGTGTGTGTTTGTATACACATATTAAAAAGAGTTCTGGAAATTCTGACTCAGTCCTCTGGAATGGTTGGGAAGTTGTCTAGTTGTCTAGGCGATGCCATTAGTGTCCTGTAGCCAATAATTTATTCTCTGAAGTTTCAGTAATTTGGAATATCTACTATAATTCTTTTCCAAAGATTATCCTTATATTGGAGGATCAAACTCTGGCTTCAAGTTGATCATAGTGCCTTCATGCAACAGCAGCATTAAAGGAATGTCTGTGTAAATAACAGAGGCTTAAATCACTATGGTTAATTTATTCTACAATGGCTAGTGTGGTAATTGTTAATTGTGAAAGGACCAATGAGAGTTGCAAGAATAATGCACTTAGCAAAGGAATTAGGCTGTGAAAAATAGGAAGAATAAAGGCAATCCAAAAATGTTTTTGACAAAATGACTCTTAGAGTAGTTCTTTACAGAGAGAAGACAGTGAGTGCTACATCTGATTTCTAAAATGTGGGTGAATATCATCTTTGCAGAGGAAGAAAAAAAATCTTGTTATATAACATAACAGTCTTGAGACATATACTAAGAGCAAAGAACCTTGGTGACACAGTATTTGAGTGCTTGTCTGTTAACCTGAAAGTCAGCTGTTTGAACCCGCCAGCCACTCACTCCACATGAGAGAGGCATGGCAGTCTACTGCCATAGAAACCTATAGCTTTTGAAACCCTATGGGGCAGTATATCCCGCCCTTTAGAGACATTATGAATTCAACTCAACTCAACGACAAGAGCTAAGGTATACTGAGAATATACCAAATATAAGAACAATTAGTAATGTGATTCAGTAAGTCTGTCATAAGCCTTAGATGTCTGTATTATTTATTTATTTCCTTTAAAAATTATTTTATTGGGTGCTCATACAACTCTTATTTCCATCCATCCATCCATCCATCCATCCATCCATCCATCCATCCATCCAGTCAAGCACATTTGTATATTTGTTGCCATCGTCATTCTCAAAACATTTTCTTTCTACTTGAGACCTTTTTCCCCCTTCACTTCCCATCCCCTCCTGCCCCTCCCTCATGAATCCTTTGTAATTTATAAATTGTTATTATTTTGACATGTCTTTCATTGTCTGATGTCTCCTCCCTTCACCCACTTTTCTGTTGTCCCCTAGCGAGGGGGTTATATGTAGATTCTTGTGATCGGGTCCCCCTTTCTACCCCATCTTCGTCTAACCCTCCTGATATCACTGTTCTCGTTATTGGTCCTGAGGGGTTTATCTGTCATGGATTACCTGTGTTTCCAGTTCTTATCTGTACCAGTATACATCCTTTGGTTTATCTGAACTTACGAGGTAGAATTGGGTTCATGGCAGTGGTGGGGGAGGGCGGAGGAAGCATTAAAGAACTAGAGGAAAGTTGTATGTTTCTTCATTGCTATGCTGCACCCTGACTGGCTTATCTCCTCCCTGCGACCCTTCTGGAAGGGGTTATCCAGTTGCTTACTGATGGGCTTTAGGTCTCCACTTCTCACTCTCCCTCATTCACAATGATAGGATTTTTTGTTCTTTGATGCTTGTGTCCTGATCCCATCAATACATTGTGATCACACAGGCTGGTGTGCTTCTTCCATGTGGGCTTTGTTGCTTCTCTTTTAGATTGCCACTTGTTTATCTTCAAGCCTTTTAGGCCTCAGACACTATCTTGTTAACTGGGCGCCACCAGCTTCTTCACTACATTTGCTTATGCATACATTTTTCTTCAGTGATCCTGTCAGGAAGGTGAGCATTATGGAATGCCAGTTTAATAGAACAAAATGTTCTTGCATTGAGGGAGTACTTGAGTAGAGGTCCAGTGTACCTCTGCTACCTTAATACTAAACCTATAAATATATCCACATAGAACTTTCCCCATCATCATTTATAAATATATTTACATATATATATATGGCTGTATTTAGACCTGTATAAATGCCCTTTGCCTCCCATTTCTTTCCTCTATTTCCTTTTACTTTCTTCCTGTCCCATTATCATACTCAACCTTCATTTGGGTTTCAGTTATTTTTCTCAGTTACATTGTCCTTGATCTAGCCCTACCAGGCCTCTTGCACCCTCTTCCCTATTGATTTTGGATCACTTGTTATCCCCTTGTCCCTGGGTTTAACATCCACTGTGTATACAGTGTTGTCCACCATAGGGATATGGGCCAGTGAGGTGCTGGCCATGTCCTCTCTGTGCATTGGCTGCTTTGAATCAGGGATATTGTCCACAAGACTTGGTGGAACAGGATGTGCTTCATTCTCATTTTTCCTCCCCCTTCATGTGTACCTGTGTGTTCTGATCAGACATGTCCCTCTCTTTGAGCTATAGCTTTAGTGTTGTCCTTTCAAGTAAATTCTTTGAGGGTGGGAATGGACTGTCCATGGAGTTGGGATTGTGGTCGGTCCCTCAGTTGTCCATTTTTTTATTTTATTTTTGGGCATCACTGCTCTCTGGTGGTCCTGGGAGCTACCCAACTTTGCTGCTCCTGGATTTGAACCACTAAGCCAGTGGACTGCAGTCCTGCACTCAACCACTACGCCACCAGGGCTCAGCCCAATTGTCCATATTTTTATGAAACTTCATTGGTGTAGAACAGTGGTTATCAACCTTCCTAATGCCGTAATCTTTTAATACAGTTCCTCATATTGTGGTGAAACCCCTCCAATCATAAAATTATTTTCATTCCTACTTCGTAACTGTAATTTTGCTATTGTTATTAATGAGGTGACCCCTGTGAAAAGGTCTTTCAACCCCCAAACTTGTTGCGACTCACATGTTGTGAACTACTGGTCTAGAAGGTATTATGAGCAGGCATTAGAAATAGAATAAAGCATTATGGTGTTTTCCCAATAATTTTCTGAAACGTCTTCTTAGATTCAAATTTTTAAATAAACATTCAAATAAGCATTTTAGAATATCTGAAATTATGACTGATAAACTATAACTGTGAATTTCTAATAGCTGGCAACAGCATCAGGACTAATAGAAAAATATTTGGACAATAAGGACATTGGCAAATTTTTATGATCTTCCTGTGAATCATGCAATCTCTGAAATACTTACATTAATGTCATTTTACCTGTACAAGTTCAAGATAGACACACCTGAGTATCTGTGATAGGTAAGCTTGTTGTGTCAACATGCCAAAGAAGATAGGTTGTGACAACATGGCCAATGAACACATGAGATCAATTAAAGGGCAGAGATAGAAATGGTTTGGTGAGCCCCACCCCTACCTTTTGTTCTTTGATCTTCAGACCAGCCTTGCTTGTCCTTGCTTGTCCTATGCCTTGATCTCTAAGTAACACTTCCCTTGGGACACCTAATCGGTGGACTGTGTTGCTGTGAGTTGAGGTTCTTTCAAACCCTGCTTCGCCACGCTTCTGGGATATACATCTCTTGAGCTGGGGACTGTCGGACTCTGTCATCTGTCTGACCATTGGTGACCTGCTTTGCTGTTTGCTGCTTGTGGCCAGATAGCCTGAATTGCTCTACAGAGGATTACTCAGCGGTCCTTAAGACTCCAAGGACTGCCAGTCTACTAGCTGTCTCATGCAAGTGAGTTGCACTGAGCCATTTGTACTGCTTTATAGATTAGTTAACTGTTTATTTCTTATATTAGACATCCTTCTATCTATATAAATATATAGAGAGTATTGCTAGTGTCCTGGTTTTGTTTCTCTAGAGAACCCTGTCTCACACATGATCTCTTTTGAATTGACAGTTTTTCCCATGAAATTCAATAGTATCAACTATGTCAAATTCAATAGACTGTTCACCATACTTATTCAGTTTGTATGTTGAGCAAATAACCCAAGAAGCTGGGCTTCCTGAAGAAGAATGTAGCATCATGATTGGATGGAGGCTCATTAACAACTTGCAATTTGCAGATGACACACATCATTACTTGGTGAAAGCGAAGATGACCTGAACCACCACAGACTGATGAACCTCAAAGACTGCAGCCTTCTGTGTAGACTATACCTCAACATAAGAAAGCAAAAATCCACATAAACCATAAACCATATCAGCATGCACAGAGGGAACATGGAAATTGTTTCATTTTATGTGAATCCAGTCAATACCTATGAAAGCAGCAATAGTGATGTATTGCCTTGGGCAAATCTGCTGCAATGGGATGATGAACAAAAATGTATAATGTATTAAGGAGCAGAGATGTCACTTTAAGTACCCAGGTGTGGCTGACCCAATCCATGTTTATAGTCACCTCATTATTGACTTCCAAAGCTGGACAATGAATAAGAAAGACCAAAGAAAAAGTGATGCCATTGAGTTGTGGTGTTTGCAAAGAATATTAAATATGCCATGGACTATCGTGGAAGAAGGATACCCAGGTACTCCTTAGAAGTGAGCATGATAGAACTGTGTCTTAAATACTCTGGACATGTTATTATCAGGAGGAATGAGTCCTTTGAGAAAGGAAATCATGTTTGACAAACAGACAATGAAAAAGAGGAAGACCTTGAACAAAATTGATAAACACAGTGGCCCCCATAATGGGCTCATTTAAAAAAAAAAGCTATTTTATTGGGGGCTTTTACAGCTTTTAGATCCATCCATCCATCCATCCATCCATCCATCCATCCATCCATCCATCCACCCACCCATTGTGTCAAGCACATTTGTTCATATGTTGCCATCATTTTCAAAACATTTTTTTCTACTTCAGCCCTTGGTATCAGCTCATTTATACCCCCCCTTCCCTTCTTTCATGAACCCTTGATTATTTAGAACAATTTTTTTCATGTTTTATACCCACTGCTGTCTCCCTTCACCCACTTTTCTGTTGTCCATCCTTCTAGGAGAGGGTTATATGTAAATCATTATGATTGGTTGCTCCTTTCTTTCCCCACCTTTCCCTTACCCTCCTGGTATCCCTACTGTCATTATTAGTGTCAAGGGGTTTATCTGTCTTCGATTCCCTGTGTTGTGAGCTCTTAACTGTACCCGTGAGCTCTTAACTGTACCCGTGTACATGCTATGGTCTACCTGGATTTGTAAGGTAGAATGTAGGTTATGATAGTGGGAGGGGAGGAAGCATAAAAGAACTAGAGGAAAGCTGTGTGTTTTATCAGTACTATACTGAGCCCTCACTGGCTCATGGCTTCCTTATGACCCTTCTTTAAGGGGATGTCTAATTGACTACTGATGGACTTTGGGTCTCCACTCTGCCCTCCCCTTCATTTACATCAGTATGACTTTTTGTTCTGGGTCATGCCTGATTCTTGATCCCATCAACATCTCATGATCACATAGTAGGTGTGCTTTTTCCATGGGATTTTGTTGATTCTCAACTAGATGGCTGCTTGTGTATCTTCAAGCCTTTAAAACCCCAGGAACCATATCTTTTGATCACCGGGCACCATCACCTTTTTTCACTACATTTGCTTATGCACCCATTTTGTCTTCAGCGATATGTTGGGAACATGAGCATCACAGAATGTTGGGTTATTAGAACAAAGTGTTCTTGCATTGAGAGAGTACTTGAATGGAGGTCCAATGTCCATCTGCTACCATAATTCTTAGCATATAAATAATTTGTACATAGATCTATTTCCCTATCATTATATATAAATATATTTACATATGTACTTGCCTACATTTAAACTTCTATAAATGTCCTTTACCTCCTAGTTTTTCTATTTTTTTTTTTTTTGGTTTGTTTTTTTCTTGTTTTTTTGTTTTTGGGCATCACTGCCCTCCAGTGGTGGGAGTAGGAGGCCCAGCCTTGCATCTGGATTTGAACCTCCAACCCAGTGGGCCGCAGTCCCGCGCACAACCACTACACCACGGGGGCTCAGCCCTACCTCCTAGTTTTTCTTCTATTTCCTTTTACCTTCAGAAGAGCACGCTGAATGAGGGGTATTATTGCTGGCATCAGAGGTGTCTTGACTGAAAGCAATTAATATAAGAAAGAGAATCTCTTCTGAATCCAAGCCAATTTATTGTCAGTTCCTTATTGATAGCTGAAAACAATTTTTGGATTATCAGCAAAATTTTACAATATAATGATATTTGAATAATTTCTGTTTCTGTCTTCCATATTTCTGGCATAGGTGAGTGAACACCTCCAGCACTGTACCCATTTAAGGAAGCATTTCAATATCCAGAGCCTTACTTTTTGGCAATCCCTTCAGTGCAACTTGGAATTATTCTTTAAGTAGTCCTGGTTATTGATAATACACCTCATCCTGAAATGGCTGAATTTTTTTTTTTGGGGGGGGGGGCGTCATTGCTCTCCGGTGGTGGGAGTAGGAGGCCCAGCCCCACTGCTGGAATTGAACCTCCGTCCCAGTGGGCCGCAGTCCCGCGCACAACCACTACGCCACCAGGGCTCAGCCCAAAATGGCTGAATTGGGTTTGTTTGTATTCTATCTTTTTTTGATGCTTACTGCATTCAATAGTTTGAAGAATCCTTCAACTTGTAACTTTGTAATTCAAAACCTGAGTTTTTTTTTTCAGTTCTTTCAGCTTGAAAAATGCTGAGTGTCTTTTTATTCTTTTGGCTTCTAATGCCAAGTCTTTGCACGTTTCATTATAATACTTTATTCTGGTGTTACTCTTTAGGAGCTATATAAAAGTACCTTCACAATCATTAATTTGAACAGAAAGGAATCAAATAAATGGATGTGTGGTACCCAAGAAAACATTACTTTTGTTAAACAAGACATCCATTACATTCATTCTATCTTGTTAAAAAGAGTTAGTGGAGAGCTGAGCCCCGGTGGTGTAGTGGTTGTGCGCGGGACTGCAGCCCACTGGGAAGGAGGTTTAATTCCAGCAGTGGGGCTGGGCCTCCTACTCCCACCACCGGAGAGCAGTGATGCCCCCCCCCCCCCAAAAAAAAAAAAAAAAAGAAAGAAAATGATGGCAGTGGGCTGAGCCCCGGAGGCGTAGTGGTTGTTTGCGGGACTGCAGCCCACTGGGAAGGAGGTTCAATTCCAGCAGTGGGGCTGGGCCTCCTACTCCCACCACCGGAGAGCAGTGATGCCCCTCCCCCCAAAAAAAGAGTTAGTGGATTGATGACATTCCCACCCCTATTCTGCTTACCTAAAATATGTACTTGGTAACGTTTCCCTGCGACCATCACTCAGCATTTATATTTAAAAAATCATTCATAAATAGATCTTTATGGGCTGCATTATTATCTTTCAAGTGAAGCAAGAAAGCCCTTTGCAATATTTTGTAGCCCAAACTGGTGTTCTCTCTGAAGTTTAGTGGTGCAGCGCATAAGTCACCACAGTGTTGTAACATAGTTGCTTGTTTTAGTTTTGATAATAGGGTTAAGATGCGGACATGTTTTCCTGGGGTTGGAACAGTGTAGGTCACAAGTGTAGGTTTTTATAATGTTTGGGGTCTTAAAGACTTGTTTACAAACAAGCAGCTGCTATCTAACTGAGATGTCAACTAAGCTAACATGGAAGAAGCACTCCAACATTAGTTAGCAAAAGATTGAAAATCATATAAACTGAAGCCAAAGGAGGAAATAGCATCAGAGCTCAAATTGTGAGGTTCTGGTTTGTAGAGACTATGGATGACAGTGGGAACCCAAGATACATGTGTGAGCTTTGTACTGGAAATAATCCTCCAGTGATTTCCCTCTGTACAAAGCAGAGGAGTAAGAACTGGTTACAAAACAGACTACAATGGAGAGATGACAATAGGAGATCAAGATAATAAGCCTGACTTGAACAATTAAAACTTTGTCATTTGATCCCTCCCATACACGTTGGGTCTGGTATGGTTTTCAATATTTTATGTTTGTATTGGGGTTTAACTTTGATGTATTTTATTGGGGATAGCCCTCTTGAATTTTTGTTTTATGTTTTTCTATTTTTCAGTACATGAATCCCAGGACTAATGAACTTGAAGAGAAAGCACATAGTATCAGGGTTCCTGGGAGGTAATGAGATTGAATCATGGAATGATAGTAATAAAAAGATTTCTGAGGCAGGGGTGGTGATAGTGGGGAGTAGATTTTCAATTTATTAGGAACCCTGGTAGCATAGTGGTTACTTTTTTTTGGACTCCTAGTGTCAAGATTAGCAGTTCAGAACCACCAGCTACTCCACTGGAGAAAGAGCCTTTCTATGCCTATCAAGAGTTATAGTCGGGCTGAGCCCCGGTGGCGTAGTGGTTGTGAGCGGGACTGTGGCCCACTGGGATGGAGGTTCAATTCCAGCTCCACAGGGGCAAAGGATGGGCCTCTTACTCCCACCACCAGGGCAGTGATGCCCTAAAAAAAAAAGAAAAGAAAAAAGAAAAAAAGAGTTATAGTCTCGGAAACCCACTGGTGCAGTTCTACCCGATCTTAATGTCACTATGAATTGGAATTGACTTTATGGCAGTGAGTTTTTGAGTGTTTCTCTGCCAGTGCTGATTGCCAGATCCCAAGGCACAAAGGCAGCCTCATTTAAAAAATGAACTTATTAAACATGTGCAATTTTGCAGGGCTTATAAAGTGAGAAGCCTGTGACAGAGGTCTTTCTTTGGTTCTAAGGATGATAATGTAGTCCATAAGTAGTTATTGTTTGAATGAATAAAAAGTGGATTGGTGTTTCATTTGCCTTATTGCAAGTGTTTTAGTGTAGTCACTGACTCCAGAGAAAAGGTAAGGCCTCTTAGTTATGACAATCCCCCAGAAACATTGGGATACATGAATTCTAATACCATTGAGTTTCAAGAAGATGTTTTCTGTGGGGATACATTAACCCCTGAGGATGAAGGTTGTAATTTTCATTGGGTCAGATAAAGGACATGAAATCTGAAAATCTCATTCTCTTAAAGTCAAATGACTGTCTGTTGACTTGTTCAAGGAGCCCATGCTCTCCCTCTTCTCTATTTTTTTTTTTAAATTAAAGAACAGGTTAGAGAAATCCACTTGCTATTATTGTCAGAATCTTATACTGTAAGGTATTATAGCATAGGATTTGATAATATTGATTCTAGAGATAGCCTATTTCCAACTTAATGTTGAGCAGGAATACATCTAGTATAATTCATATTTTGTGTAACTTGTTCAGGAAAGGGCACTTTACCATTTACTGCTGCTGTAAATCATGAGGCCCTCCCACCCCCAAGTCTGGCCTTTTCTTTTTTTTCAATATTGGGACTAAGAATTGCATATATATCAAGGGACTCTGTTGACGACTGCATAGGTATTGCCTGTAAAGTGTTTAGAACAGAACTTAGTTGTTAAGGATTCCATTGTGTCCCCACTATATATGTTGTAAAGCTTAGCCCCTATCCCTATGGTTAAAAAACCCTGGTAGTGCAGTGATTCAATGCCTGGGTGCTTATTGGAAGTTGGTGCTTCACACCTGCCTTCAGCTCCATGGGAGAAAAGACCTGCTTATCCGATCCGGTAAAGGTTCCAAAGCCAAACGCACTGCTACTGAGTCATTTCTGACTCACAGTCACCCTCTGGGACAGGATAAAACTGCCCCTGGAGCTTTCCTGAGATGATGCCTCCTCATCCTCCTCATGTAGTGCACCTGGTAGTTTCAAACCGCCAACTTTGCAGTTAGCAGCCCAGTGTGTAGCCTGCTGTTTCACCAGGGCGCCTGCCTGTGAAGAGCACAAGCTAAACAGTCCTATGGGGTGGTGCTTCTCTACCCGATGGACTTGCTCTGCGTCGGGATTGATTGGATGCCATACAACATACCTGTGGTTTAATCGCTTTGAGGAATGGATTGTCATTAATGAGGATCAGCATTAGTGTAAGATGTGTCTTAAATCAATTTACCTTTTAATAATATATAAAAGATTAAACAAACAAGTGAGCAAACCAAGATGGGAGAAGAGAGATGCTAAGCAATATGAAGATTACCCTGGAGCAAACATTCAAAAGAGACAAGGGCCTTCCTGCCTCCAGAGTCCACAGAGAGAGAGTCCCTAGAGCTGGCACCCTGAATTCACTTCCAGCCTCCTAAATTGTGGGAAAATACATTAGTTTGTTCAAGCAACCTGTGTGTTTTATTTCTGTTTTACTAGTACTAGATAACCAAGATACGAGTAATAAGTAAGCATAAATGTTGATGTTACTGTTGTTGTTATTCAGTAGTGTAGAATTGTATATTATATATTAAGAATTGGGGAATCTTGAATAGAAAATTAGCCTCTGCCCATATATATGTGACCCCAGCTTTGACTAGGGGTGGACCGCTTCTAGTCTTTTAGCTGTGAGACTGTGAGGTTTTCTGATTAACCTCGACACCATCCTGAGTCTTTGCCAAAGTAGGACTTAGTCATAGAGAAGTGCTAGATTTCAGCGCGTGCAGTCCAGTTACCATAGGACTTATGGAGAACCAGACATACTGAAATATAAGCTGTGAGAGCTGAGTAATTAGACCAGTGTGCACCACTGAAAAATGAGTAAAGGTGAGTATGCTATGGTAATTAGAAGAGTGTCTTCCGAACCATTTATATCATGGCGTCTCATAACAAATAGATTTTCCATGGCAGCCTATCATATGTGTGTGCACTTGCTTGTTTGTAAGCATTTCAGTAATGACAACACGTTCTTCTGACTCTTAGTGTGTGTTAAGCATGCTGAATTCATTTTTAATCTATTCTATTTTGCTTTGGGGGGAAAAAAGTTGACTCTAACTTCCTAAGTGGAGTTTATGCCCTCCTAACGAGTTAAGACTTAATTTTTAAAAGCACTGGTTGGATTAATCCTTTGAATACATCTCTAGATCTAATTTGACAGATGGATCAGAGGTGTCTATCAGAGATGGATTGAGATGAAGACCTTTCCTTCCTCTGACTCTCGGCAAAACAAAACAAAAATTAATGCTGACTCATAGCAACTTTATGGGACAGAATAGAATTGCCTATGATTTTCTGAGAGTGTAACTGAAAATTTTTTTAAATTAAATCATTTTTTTTAATTAAATCACTTTATTGGGGGCTCACACAGCGCTTATCACAATCCATCCATCCATCCATTGTGTCAGGCACATTTGTACCTATGTTGCCATCATCATTGTCAAAACATTTTCTTTCTACTTGAGCCTTTGGTGTCAGCTCATTTTACTCCCTCCCTCACTTTCTCTCCTTCATGAACTCTTGATATGTTATAAACGATCACTTTTTTCATGTTTTACACTAACTGCTATCTCCCTTCACCCATTTTTTCTTTTGTCCGTCTCCCTGGGAGGGAGATATATGTAGATCATTATGATTGGTTGAGACTGTAACTCTTTCTGGGAGTCGAAGGCCCATTTTTCTCCTGTGGAGTAGCTGGTGGTTTTGAACGGTGGACCTTGAGATTAACAGCAGCACGTGTGTAATTACTATGCCACCAGACTGCCATTTCGGCTCTCCAGTTGCCAGTGGCTATCTCTTTGCTTGATCACTCACTTGGCTTTCTTTAGTCCAGGCTGCTTCCCTCAGATAGTTTCCACTGTGTTAGGTTTATTTCCTCCTCTTAAACTCTGAGTTAATCCTGGAGCGTGATTCCTATAACAATGGTTAACACCCTTCTAGTGTTTTCTGTGCGCACAGTGATGTTCTATATTAAATGCATTAACTCTCATGACAGCATGTGTCTTGGGTACTATAAATGTTTTACATATGAGGAAATGGAAGCATACAGAATGTTAGTGTTTATCCTTCAATAGAGTTCTTCTGCAGTTCATCTTAATATCTGCTATATAAGTGATTTTATCAATTGTACCTGTACAAAATTAATTGAAATAGTTTTTGAGCTTTGTTTTTGGTAACATAGATGTTCTCACAGCAAGGTGATTAGAAATCATTGGAAGTCAAAAAGTTGTGTTGATCTTTGTCTGAAGGAGTACGGAATCTTTTGAATCGATCAAATTCAGAAGTTGAATAATCACTTTTACTTTGAGTCCTAACATTAAGGTCTTATAACCCTCTATCATGTCTGGGTTTGATTGTGG
Source organism: Nesogale talazaci (assembly GCA_004026705.1). Classification (NCBI taxonomy): domain Eukaryota; kingdom Metazoa; phylum Chordata; class Mammalia; order Afrosoricida; family Tenrecidae; genus Nesogale; species Nesogale talazaci. Next base: position 49,480 of record PVJH01010430.1, read on the forward strand.
ATAATGCTGCAGAAATTCCCACCTAGTCTTAGCTCATGAATTTACTGATTTGGGTGCCTTATTATGGATTTTTCTTCCTCTCCTCTCCTCACTGCGACAGCTGTTGTAGCCTGACCCACACCTCCTGGGTTGATAGTATTTCTGTCACAGTGTGAGTTTTCAAGTTGGTATGTACACTTTCTGCCAGCATCTTTCCCTGCTGCCAGGTCCCAGGGTTGAAAGTTGCAACTGACTTGTGAAGGGGAGGGATTTTGGTGCTTGTCACTGTCGGTGGAACAAGGTGCTCTCTATAACTGATTTGTTGAAGGCTGAGTGTGAATGATGTCAGGCAGATCCGAGGACAGCTGATTCATTTGGGGCCTGAGGTGCGTCATTTTGCTTCCTGGCCTCTCGGGTCTTTGTTAAGTGGATTCTGAATATCATGCTTTTGGAGAAAAGCCCATTAGGTATAAGAAATATAGGTTTCCTCTGGCTGGCAGACTCCATACCCCTTGTGTGAGAGAACGTCCTACAAAGACAGTGCTAGTGTAAAAAACCAAAAATTTGAATAACCAGGAAAATGATGAAAAGAAGGAGAGAGAGATTGGGAGCACCATGCCTTCGGATTCAGTAAGGAGGCTGGGGTCTTTGACGGAAAACTAACAGTTGTGGGAAAGAGAACTAATGCCAACTAACACAGCTTTACTTGCCTGGGTAAAGACTGCTTACTCAATGCATGCCAGAAAGAGCCTGAGCTGGCTTCATTAATTCAAGGTCAAAAAAGTGGTTCCTGGCAGGGGCATTGGGAGCTTCTAATTCTGAAAATTGAGTTTGGAAGCTATTTTAAGGATTCCTAGGTACTAGAGGAACTGGGTTAACAATCAAGATAGCCTATTTTTTGTCTTGAAAAGCAGATGCATATTTAAATACTCTGACAAAATGACAAATACAAGCCTCATGTATGTGAAAAGCAAATGGAAAGGAAAAATATCTTCTCTTTAGACTAGTAAATTGCATTCTTGACCCTGGATCAAACTTCAGCTCTCCCCTTACAGAACCAAGCAGGGTTCCCTCGGGTTTGATCTAAATTTTATTTCTTTGGTTGGTCAATAAGAAATGGATCAGATGAGGATTCAAAGAAGGAAAAGCTCTGGATTATTTAATGATAAGTTGCTGAGGGAATTGTTAAGCAAGTCAGGGACCAGGGAAAGAAAGACCCTAGCACCCATTCTAGTCCCGTTTTCTATATTGAACTACCTTTGTTTAACTCCTAGGAGGAGAGTGCACTTTCTCTCCCGCCCCACTCCCATATTGTTAATGCATACCCAGAGCTTTGCTTAGCATTGCTTCTTCACACAGACAGCTTACACCCCAACCCCCATGGATTCCGTTAGGGCCCTTGGCCTTTGGTTGGACTTCAATGTTTATGGGTAGTCATTAATGGGGTTAATGAGTCTACCAGACCTTGGGAAAAAAATAAGACTTATTTGAAGAATATAACTTGACAGGGTTGGCATACTTTGGGAAAGAGAAAGACTTTATTCCCAGAGTTAAACTATAAGACTATGAAGACCACAAAAAATAATGTCTTCATCATCTAAAATGTCTTTTAAAGTAAAGGTGAATTATTTGCAGAGTGATAATTAGGAGCAAAAACAGGAATTTGGTTTTCATATATTTTTACAATCTTAGTTATGTACTTCTCAGAATGACTAAACCTCCTTTTATGTAATAAGATCTAAAATGGCAATATTCTGTGTAAGCATTGTTTCAATTAACAAGTACTAATGTCTTTTTGCATGTTATAATTAGCTGTAACTTATGTATACTAGGAAGTTTACTTTAGAAAAATTATTTTTTGAAAGATGGACAATAAGTCAAATTAATGTTTTTACTTTTTTTTTTTTTGGGGGGGGGGGCATCATTGCTCTCCGGTGGTGGGAGTAGGAGGCCCAGCCCCACTGCTGGAATTGAACCTCCGTCCCAGTGGGCCGCAGTCCCGCGCACAACCACTACGCCACCAGGGCTCAGCCCTGTTTTTACTTTTTAAGTTAAAAAAAAATCTCAATTAGGGCTGAGGTCCGGTGGTGTGGTGGTTGAGTGCGGGACTGCAGCCCATTGGCTTGGCTGTTCAAATCCAGCTGCAGTTCTCCAGGAGCAAGACTGGGTCTCATACTCCCACCAGAAGGCAGTGATGCCAAAAACCCCCCTCCCCCGAAATCTCAATTAAAAAAATGAGCATAGGGTTGAGCCCCAGTGGTGTAAGTGGTTGAGTGCGGGACTGAGGCTTGGCAGTTCAAATCCAGCAGCGGCTCTCAGGAGCAGCGCTGGGTAGCTCCCATAACCACCAGAGGGCAGTGATGCCCAAAAACAAAACAACAACAACAACAACAAAAATGAGCATACCTGTAATTTTAAATACCTAACTGCCCTCCTCTCTCCTACTGTATCGCTAATCAGAAATACACTGAAGCTAGTTACAGAGAGAACGAGGAGGAAGGTCAAGATTTCCTTTGAATACATATTTAGAAGTAAACAGTTTCACTAAATTCATATCTGAGAATTTAGCAATAATAACATATGAAGCCAACATTTTAAAACAGGGTTTAGGTGCTTATTAATGCTTAGGTAACTCTTTGGAACTTCAGTTATAGTTAGTTCATCAATTATACCTTATCTACCAGTGATTAACAAATGTAAACTAAAGTTTTACTGTTTTTTCTGTTTAATGATCATATTTCTTTAATAGTCTTCCCTTAACCATAATACATCAAAAAGGTTAGGTTATTTTTTGAGAGGAAAGTAATAGGAGAAGAAAAAAAATTTAAGGCACAATTTTGTACATGAAAAATTTAAGTAACATTGATATAATCAGTCAAAAAATGTAATAGAATAATCTGTCAATTTTTACTTTAATGGACATACACATATTTTGGGAGGACAGTTTCGCTAAGTCATTGAGCATTAAACATTGCCTGTTGCTTGTTAACTTACGAATTGTATATATTTACAATGTTTGACTTACCCAGAAGCTAATTTTTAATACTTTGAATAGCCAGAGCGTAAGATTTTGGTTTTAATGAAGTAGATTCAGTTTAAGTTTCTATTGTCATTTTGCTCCAGCATTGGAACTGAGGTATGCTATTTGGGAAAAATTTTTCTTTTCACTTTTCTTCATCCTCTTGCTCGAAAGAATCCACTTGAATGTGTTTCTTCTTTGCCGGGAAATTATTACTGATCTTGTTTTTCTCTGCTGTGGTGCCTTGTCAGAATCACTACTCTTTGCCGAGGATCCGAAGTAAACCAGCGTGTGTTTTCGCCCGCTTCGGTTCCAGCCCTATCCCTCACTAAAGCCCCCTTCAGTGCTGACTGTGCCCTGGCTACTTCTCCTCTTGCTTTTTTCCTGAGCCCGCACGCCCACAGCAGTCCTGGCAGCCCCTGTTCCAGCCGCCCACTGCAGTGGAGGTAAGGAGAGCGGCTGTGAAGTGACTGTGGCCTTGCCGATCACTTTGGACCTCTGGGTCTTAATAGGGTAAGCCCACACCTAATTTGTAAATTATGAGGCACCAGGAGTCAGGGACCCAGTACAGAGAAGACTAACAAGACTATAAAAGGTTGCTGCATTAAACTTGTAAGTGCTAGAGCAAGCATATCAGTATTTCAAACTCGCCGTGTGCCCATCCTAACTGTTGGTAGCCCTGTGACCATTTGAGGAGGAAGCATGACATGATAGGATGTTAGAGCTCATTAGAGGTTCAAGTAGTCCACCCCCCCACATCGAGATGATCATGTTTTAGAAACTATGATTCCAAAATAGTGTAAATGATTTGTTCAGGTTGATGAAAATAGCCCTGCCTCTATTTCTTCCAGCCTTCTTTTTCATGTATTGAATATTATTTGAGTGCATATTATGTGACAAGGACTTCTCTTGGCATAGAAAACATAGAGACCTTGGATTCAAGTTAATAAGTAAATGTATAACAGATAGTCGTAGTACTATTAGGATAAAGTAGAATAGGAATATTAGAGTGGCTACGTGTTGGCATCCATAAAAGATGATCACACAGGTCCTCAAGGACGCGTTGATAAATGAGCAAAGACTACAGGAAGTCACAGAGACAGAATGGAAAAATCTGGAGGAACATTGTACCAGGCCAAGGTACTGTAAGTGCCAAGTGAGTGCCTGCTTACGAAGTTTGCATTGTGTGTTCTTAGTGCCGCAAAGAGGCCAGTGAGACTGGTGAATAAGGCGGTAAGTGGTGGAGAATAAGGTCTGAGATGTAGGCAAACAACATTAGAAAAAATTTTAAAAGCCATATTAAGGAAAGGACTTTTGTTTCTACATTAAGTGAGATGAGAAGCTACTGAAGGACAGATAAAAAGGACATGGAAATAATTTATGTAAGAGTGGTTGTTTGAGGGCTGAGCCCCGGTGGCGTCGCGGTTGTGCGCGGGACTGCGGCCCACTGGGACGGAGGTTCAATTCCAGCAGTGGGGCTGGGCCTCCTACTCCCACCACCGGAGAGCAGTGATGCACCCCCCCCCACCCCCCCAAAAAAAAGAGTGGTTGTTTGAACTTGTGGTGGTACAGGTAATAAGATGTGATCAGATTTGGGGTTACATTTTGAAAGAATTGATAGGATTTATTGGTGGATTTGATACTGGGTTTAATAAAAAGATAAGGATAATTTGAAATTTTTAATTGAACAGTTGGAACATTAAAGTCACTGTTCACGGAGACTAAGAAACTGCAGGGCATCGTTAATGAGACATTTAGTTAGAGATATATTAGGTCTCTACAGAGAAATAATTAGAAATCATTAGCATATAAGTGATAATATAAAGTCATTTGGTTCATGATATTATTCAGAGGCGAGATGTTAAAGGATCGTGGCCCAGGAAGTTGGGAAGACAGTGAGGAAAGCCTGAAAAGTCGCAACTGTTACACAAGGACAATAAGAGAGTGATATTTTAGAAGACAACCGGAAGAACACAAATTAGCACGGAAGATGAGATTAATCAATGGATATTTTTCAAGCTTTTAGTTAGAAAAGTAACCCTAGAAACGAAAATGTAAGTAGGAGGAGGACTCATTGTCTGGGTTTAAGTGGTGTTAGATGATACCTTATCATTGCTGGGTGCTGTCGCGTAGTTTCTGACTCACAGCAAAGGAGTACGGTTGCAGGAGACGCGCCCCGGCCCAGCCTCGCTCCGTCTTCACAGTCGTGGCTGTTGGAGCCAATTGTTGCAGCTGCTTTGTCAACCCATGTGGTGGAAGGCCTTCCTCTTTTCCCCTGATGCTCCACTTGGCATTAGGAGATTGCCTACCGTTTTTCTACATGATAGGACTGCAAACTGTTTCTGTCCCTGTGGGAACTCCAGGGAGTGTTCTAGCTGCTTCTTTTCTTGGATGGTTTTTTTCACTCCTGTGCATTGATCTCTACACAGCCAGAAACTGAAAGGAAAACCTTAATCTCCCCTCGCCCCGCCCCAGATTTCTAGATTTACCACATCAAAGGGACAGAACTATCAGTCAACTCAACTCGATGGTGGTCAGAGTGGTTTGGTTTTTTGAGAACTCTTGCTCGAGAGCTCTTTGCGGGCACTCTGCCTTGCAAGGTCTAGCCCCATTGTTGTGGATGTCGTTGATGCTGTAGAGCTGGCTGACTCATGGCAACCCTTTGTGCAACAGAACGAAGCACACTTCCTGCCATCCTCATCATTGCTATGTTCGAGACCCTGGTTTTGCAGCCTCTGTGTCAGTTCATCATGGTGAGAAGTCTTCCTTTTCCACCGACACTCTGCATTACCAAGCATGATGTCCTTTTCCAGGGACTGGTCTCTCCTGATCACATGTCCAAAGTATGAGACCTTGTGCCATCTTGTACTTCTCCAAGACAGATTTGTTCTCGTTTTTCAATTATTTTATTGGGGGCTCTTACAGCTCTTAGAACTTTCAATACATCATTTGTATCAAGCATATTGGTACACATAGTGCCATATTCATTTCAAAATATTTTCCACTTGAGCCCTTGGTATAAGCTCCTACTTCTCCCTCCCCCCTTTTTTTAATGAATCATTTTATTGGGGGCTCATACAGCTCCCATCACGATTCATACATACAACAATTGTATGCAGGCCACATTTGCACACTTACTGCCATCATCACTCTCAAAACTTCCTCCCTCCACTTAGGCCCCCAGTACCAGCTCCCTATATTTCCCTTTCCCCCCTCCCCCATGAACACTTAGCAATTTACAAATTGTTATTATTTTTTCATACTGTACCCTGTCCAATGTGCCCCTTCACTCACTTCCCTGTTGTCTGTGCCCCACAGAGGAGGCTACATGAGGCTATATGTAGCTCCCTGAAATTGGTTTCCCCTTTGCGTTCCACCATCCCTCCACCGTCCTGGTATCACCACTCCTTCTACTATCCTGAGGGAACATCTGTCCTACATTCCCCATGTTTCCAACTTCACTGTACATCCCCTGCTCTAGCTGGATTTGTGTGGTAGAATGGGGATCATGATATAGTGGGTGGGAGGAAGCATTTGAGAACCAGAGGAAAGTTGCATATTTCATTGTTACTACACTGTAACTTAACTGCCCCATCTCCTCCCTCTGTAAGATGATGTCACTTCACCTGTTGATGGGCTTTGGGTCCCCAATCTGTACTCCCCTTCATTAATAATGATATAATTTTAGTTCTTTGATGCCTGACACCAGATCCATTAGACACCCCGTGGTCACACTGACTGGTGTGCTTCTTCCATGTAGGTTTTGTTGCTTCTGACTAATGGCCACTTGTTTACTCAAGCCTTTGAGACCCCAGACGCTATATCTTTTTGATAGCCGGGCAACATCCGCTTTCTTCACCACATTAGCTTGTGCACACATTTGTCCTCAGTGATCATATCAGGAAAGTGAGCATGCAATGTTATGCTTTTTAGTTCTTGAAGCCTGATATCTAATCCCTTTGACACCTCGTGATCCCACAAGCTGGTGTGCTTCTTCCATGTGGGCTTTGTTGCTTCTGAGCTAGCTGGCTGCTTGTTTACTTTCAAGCCTTTAAGACCCCAGACGCCACATCTTTTGATAGCTGGGCACCATCAGTTTTCTTCACCACCTTTGCTTATGCACACATTTGTCTTCAGTGATTGTGTTGGAAAGGTGAGCATCTTGGAATGACAATTTAATAGAACAAAATGTTCTTGCACTGAGGAAGTACTTGAGTGGAGGCCCAATGCCCATCTGCTGTCCTGCTTCTAACCCTAGAAGTATGCATGTTGATTTATTTCCCCATCGTCACTTATAAATATATGCACCTATGTATATACCTGTATTTGAATCTCTATAAATGCCCATTATCCCCCAGTTCCTTCCTCTATTTCCATTTACTATCCTTTTGTCCCACTATCATGCTCAGCCTCCATTTGGGTTTCAGTATTTTCTCTCTATTACATTAGTCTTGATCAGTCCCTATCGGACTTCTCTCATCTACCTTGTCGCTGATTTTGTATCACTTGTTATTCCCCTTTCCCCGGGCTGGTCAACATCATCTCCTTTCCTCCTCCTCCACCTCTCCCATGTCCCCTACCCTGGAACCATCAGTCCTGTCGTTTTCGTCTCCAGACTGTTTGTCCCGCCTATCTTGTCCAGAAAGACCTGCAGAGGTAACAGTAGGTACAAAAAAAAAGAAAAAGGGCCTCCTAAATTGAAGTAACTGAAGAAAATAAAACAATAACAACAATAAAAAAACCCAATGTCCTATACATATATGTAAAAAAATAAAAAAAAATAATAATAATATAAACACCTATAAATAGTTCAAGGTCTGTTGTTGACCTCCAGGAGTGTCCCCTGGTTGAGTCGGATGGGGTACCACACCCTGGCCCCAATGTATATCCTTGGCACTCCATATCCTTGGAAACTCCACGCTCTGTTGCACACTCTTAGTGTTTTGCCATGGTGTGGTTGTGTCAATCCTGACTCTGTTTCTCCACTGTTGACCCCGATAGGCCTTGGGTCAGCGAGGATAGCTGTATTTCATAGTGGGGCTGGCTGTATGGTCCTCTTTGTGCATCAGTTGTTCTGAGTGGGAATATCGTCCTGAAGGCTCGGTGGGCCAAGATGTACTCCATTCTCTCTCCCTCCCATTTCATTTGTTCTCTTGGACTCTGGTCGGGCATATCTCACTCCCCAAGCTTCAGCTTCAGTGCTGACCTCCGAGGCAAATTTCTCTGGTGGAGAGGTGGCTGCCCCTATAACTGGAATTGGGGTTGTGTGCTCAGATACCTCCACTGGTTGATTTGTTGGGTTTTTTTTTTTTTTTTTGACAATCCATGCTACCTTCAATATTCTAACCCAGCATCGTAATTCGAATGTATCAATTCTTGGTCAGTCCTCCCTACTCAGTGTCCTGCTTTCGTATGCATGAGGCAATTGAAAATACCATGGCTTGGGTTAGGTCAGTAATATTAAACTCAATTAAAACACAGGACATTTGGTACAACAGACAAAATTCATGTGGGCCACATCACATTTACAAATTTTGTTAAACTTACGTTTTGAAGTAAGATTCAGGAATATGGATAGGATAATCAAAATACTATCTAATTGCTTTTTTTAAATGTATTTATAAAACTAAAATTATTTTTTACCCGAACCTTGCCAGCACATTTTCCCTACTAGTTTTCACTAACCACTTATGTTGTTACCAGAAAATAGAACAAAGTAAGTAATAAAAAACACAAAATGTTGGACAGCTGACAGACCTGCTGCTCAATCATAATGCTGTCCCTCTAAAAATGTTTAGTGCTGCCACTAGGTATGATTCATAACAGTACAACCCAGTGAGTGCTCTTTTTCACTTTTTTTTTGTTTGTTTGTTTTTTTGGGGGGCATCACTGCTCTCCGGCGGTGGGAGTAGGAGGCCCAGCCCCACTGCTGGAATTGAACCTCCGTCCCAGTGGGTCGCAGTCCCACGCATAACCACTACGCCACCGGGGCTCAGCCCTCTTTTTCACTTTTTTGTTACTGAGATATTTTGACATTATGTGACACTGAGAGTGGCAGACACACTGCTTTCAAATGTCGCCAAAACTGAGTCAGCACATTTATACACTTCCACAGACCCCCCCAGGAAAGGCACGGGGCCATGTGTATACTTGTCTTCAGTAGTTAAAGGGTTAATGGGGAAATTGTGTGTATGGTATTGCTATTTTCTTCATAACAGTTTTTCTATTTTTATTTTATTTCAGAGCATTGCGAACCACAAAAAGTTACCTCACGGGCTGAGCCCCGGTGGCATAGTGGTTGTGTGCGGGACTGCGGCCCACTGAGATGGAGGTTCAATTCCAGCTCCACGGAGGAAAGGCTGGGCCTCCTACTCCCACCACCTGAGGGCAATGATGCCCCCCCAAAACAAACAAACAAACAAACAAACACAACAACAACAAAATTACCTCAGGGGCTGCGTGCGGCCTGTGGACCACCAGTTTGACATCCCTGGGTTAGGTTTAATCCTTAAATTGACTTTTTGTTTTCTCTTTAACTTTATAAGAGTCTTGGGCTGAGCCCCGGTGGCGTAGTGGTTGTGCGCAGGACTGCGGCCCACTGGGATGGAGGTTCAATTCCAGCTCACAGGAGCAAAGGCTGGGTCTCCTACTCCCACCACCGGAGGGCAGTGATGCCCCAAAAAACAACAACAAAACAAGAGAGTCTTGTGCAGCAGATTTTCCCAATGCAAAATATACGATTTGATTTTCTGAAATAATTTTTAAAATTGTGAATTAGATGAGGGTTTATATTTCTGACCATCAATTTTGTGTTTCACAGTTTAAGTTACTTGTCAAGCTCCCTCAACCTCTGCCCAGTACCTTCTTCCTTTGCTTTCTCTCCTTCCTGGTGTGAATTACAGAACTCCTTCAGCCAGGTTCATACCAGTCTGTTATCTAGTTTTTCTTTCCTCCTTTGCCCTCCCTCCGTGGCGTAACATCCAAATCTGTTCCTTTTGGACTGAAAGTCAGTCTTGTTTTTTTCCTTTTCAGCAATGGCTGTATACATTATTTTCCTTTTGTGATTGACTTAGCATAATGACCTCTAGGTCCATCCGTGTCGTGAGGTACTTGGTGGTTTCATCATCGTTTTAGTGATGTGTAGTATTCCACTGTGTATGAGTTCCAAAGTTTTCTGTACCTTTTCTTCCAACGGTAAGCATTTGGGTGGTCTCCATCTTCTTGCTGTTGTAAACAGTGCTGCAGTGAACACGAGTGTGTATGTGTATTCATTCTATGGCTCTTTCTGCTTACGGGTCTATCCCCAGCAGAGGTATTGCTGGATTGTGTGGAATTTCTCGTCTCAGTTGTTTAAAGTAGTGCTGTATCGTAGTGCTACTTCCACATGGTTATATGTGTTTACAGGCCCACCAGCTATGTGTGAGTCTTCCATTCTTTCCATACTTTCAGGATTTGTTGTTTTTAATTTGCCTGTATGTCAGTGTAAGGTGGTGAGATGGATAATCCCAAGTAAATTTATTCTATAGATGATGGCACTATAGCACCCAGAGGTGAAGGAAGTTATTAATAATTGGCAGAACCAGCTTTCAACTTACTAGACTCTGACTGCAAGGTCTGTGATTTTTAACCCTGCTGCTGTATTTCTGATGAAAAATATGCTATTGAGTATTTAATTAGTTTAACAAACTTTGATCAAACTATAAAATAGTTTCCAGGCTTTGTTGAAATAACTTTAAAGTGTGTTGGCCATTTAGTTTTCACACCAATTTTGTGAGGCAGGTATTGCTATACTCATTTTCAAATGAGATAATTGAGACAGAGAGATAGCATAAATTGGTCAAGATAACACAGCTGGTGAAACACAACTGAAATTAAAACGCAGGCATTCTGGTTCCAGACATTGTATTCTGAACAACTACTATTCTGACTCTTTAGCTAAGATCGTTTCTTTTTATAAGTATAGTGTATTCTGAACCGAAGTAATTTTTGCAATGCAGCTATTGGATTTTCTCAAGGTAAAAGTTATAGATTGCATTATATCGCCCCAAAATATATGTTGTAAATCCTAACCTCCGTGACTGTGGTTATAATTCCATTTGGGGCTAGATTGTCTTTATTATGTTAATGAGGCAGGATTATTATAGAGTGTATTTTCAGTTCCTTTCTTTTGCAATGGTAAAGAGATTAAACTAGCAGTGAGGGAGCCCAGATGGCGGAAGAGAGATGTCAAGCCACATGAAGATTGTCTTGGAGCAGAAGGGGCCTTTCTTCCAGCCAGCCGAGAGTGTCTCTCCCTAGAGCAAACACTTGGAACTTGAACTTCTAGTCTTACATTATCAACTCTGAGAAAATACATTTTTTAAAACCATCCACTTGTAGTTCTGTTATAACATAGTAACTATTACATGTATATATATATGTATGTGTATATATATATAAAGTAGTAAGCAGTATAACATAGTAACTAAGACAGTAACTTCTTCAAATCTTGTTTAATAAAGGCCCCTATGGAGGAGATGGGAATCCTGTTATTTCCATGCCATCCCTTACCGTCTTTTAAAAACATACCTTGTATCATTTAATTTTGTTTTCTTTTACCACCACTCAGAGCCGCCATTCAGTAACTTAGTTTTAGTCTCTGTGTTCACACTGAGCGTTAAGGACAGAACCAGTCCTTTGTGATTGCAACAGTGAACTAAGTCCTTGCCATGTACTAGTACCTGTGAATATTAGTGATCTGAAGTAAATGAACAAGTGGGAAAAAGAGAGAAATGGTGTTGTAGACAACGCATATGAGTGAAGAGCTAAATTCTTAGTTACTGGCAGTGCGTTTGACCTCTGTTTGAAAATAGATGACCCAGGAGACAGGGAACTAGGATCCACACACTGCCACCTTTCAGTGTCTGGACTAAGTCTCTTCTCTTCTCTGGAGTACAGCTAGTGAGCCTTTGAGCTACATTACACTGAAGGGCTAGACAACACTGTCTTTCTTTGCATAGTGGTGAGAATCAGCCCTGCTCAATGCAGTTTTCATGGTAAAATTAAGTGCCACTGCTGATCTTCAGGGTGTCTTATACTTGAGTATAAGAGAAGAGAGGGTTCTGTTCTAGTCACACTTTGATGCAATGGATGTTATCTGTAAGGTGTCTCCTATGGGTATGATCAGTCTTAAGAGGAATAATAGATATGATTGTGATGAGTTAGATTAATCATCCTCTGACCTTTTGTCAACTTGCATATCTTCTAATATATAGGAGGTAACTCCCCCCCCCCAAAAAAAAATGGAGAAAGCTCCAAAAGGTGGAACTGTCATAGTACAGCACTTTCTCCACGAGGTGAGCATTGAGCAACTTGCTCTGAGTTAGGTACAGCCAGTGGCGTCACCTATGAAAGGGTCCCTCTGCTCACCTCTGGTGAATTTTTTTGTAAAAACAGTTTTACGCCAGTTTCATTTTTCTGTGATGGCCAATTTAAGAGAAGAATGTGAAGCTGTGAAGTTTTGTTTCCTGCTCAGGAAAAATGCTGCAGAAACTGTTGTGATGTTGAGCACACTTCACAAGGACAGCACTCTGGACAAAACTGAAGTGGACAGGTGCTTTTCTCCTTCCCAAAAAAGTGAAATTGTTGATTGATGACAAACCTTCTTCTGGACGTTCATCAACTTTCCAAATGGAGGAAAATGTTCACAAAATTCATGCTTGAAGACTGATGATGGATCATGCTTGAAAAGATGGGGAAGTTATCTGGACTATCCTGCGTTAGATTCAGCGACTTTTAATGAACCATTGGGAATGAGAAGGGTCACTGTGAAATTTGTGCCCCGGGTTCTGCCTGACCAGGACAAAGAGCATCCAGTGGAAACATGCAGTTTTTGAAAGAACATTTCCAAAGCGACATAGACTTTCCCCCCAAGATTATTACTGGTGATGAGATATGGTGCTATTTTTTTTTTTTTTTTTGGCATCACTGCCATGGTGGTGGGAGTAGGAGGCCCAGCCCCACTGCTGGAATTGAACCTCCGTCCCAGTGGGCCGCAGTCCCTCGCACAACCACTACGCCACCGGGGCTCAGCCCGATATGGTGCTATTCTTAATGATCCTGAAAGCAACATCAATCAAGCCAGTGGAAGACACCATCCTCACTTTACTTCCAAAAAGCTTGTCAAGTGCAATCAAAGATCAAGATGATGCTTGTTTGTTTTTGTTTTTTTGGTGTGAGGGGATTGTGCATTTAGAGTCCATTCCATCAGGCCAGGCTGTTAACCAAACTTTCTGTTTATAGGTTCTGAAAATATGGCTTAACAGTGTACAATAAAACAGGCTTTTTTTTGGGGGGGGGCATCACTGCCCTCTGGTGGTGGGAGTAGGAGGCCCAGCCTTTGATCCTGTGGAGCTGGAATTGAACCTCCATCCCAGTGGGCCGCAGTCACATGCACAACCACTACGCCACCGGGGCTCAGCGAGCAGGCTTGTTTTATGGCAGACGGTGGACTGGTTTTATTACCACAACCATGCACCTGCTCAGAGTCCTCTCAGTGCATCAGTTCTTGGCAAAAAACAGCATGGTTCTCCTGTCCCACGTACCTTACTCACCTGACTTTGTTCTGTGATTTTGCTTTCATGAATGAAGAGGAACTTGAAAGAACAGTGATTTGATGATGTACAAGAGGTTAAGAAAAAAATGTGTATAAAGACCCTTAATATATTAAGGGTTCATAAAGGTGGCAGGGTGGGGTGGGGAGAGAAAAAAAGAGGAATTGACATCTAGGGGCTCAAGAATAAAGATAATATTTTGAAATTGTTGATGGCAATATTTGTACATATCTGCTTAATATAATGGATGTGTGTACTGTTCTAATATGTATGGGCCCCCAGTAAAAAGATTTATTAGTTAGAAACAAAAAACGAGGGAGGTGCTGTCAGTCCTCCAAACAGATGAGTTTGAGAAGTGTTTCCAAGAATGGAATCACGGGCTGAGCCCCGGTGGCGTAGTGGTTGTGCGCGGGACTGCGGCCCACTGGGACGGAGGTTCAATTCCAGCAGTGGGGCTGGGCCTCCTACTCCCACCACCAGAGAGCAGTGATGCCCCAAAAACCAAAATAATAATAATAATAATAATAAAACATTTGAGCTGAGCCCCGGTGGCGTAGTGGTTGTGCGCGGGACTGTGGCCCACTGGGATGGAAGTTCAATTCCCGCTCCCAGGAGCAAAGGCTGGGCCTCCTATTCCCACCACCAGGGCAGTGATGCCTAAAAAAAAAAAAAAAGAATGGAATCACTTGGGGGTTGGGTATTCTGAGTTTTTTGGGTACCCCCACATCTACTTCTAGCCTATTGGTTGTCCCTCACACATGGGTAAGTGCATTATTGGTGTAACTCCACTGGAAAAAGGGCCAGAGTCTGGAGTCCCTGAAAAGAGGAGAGAAGTTTGTTCACAGGCCTAACCTTAGGCCTGCTGGGGATGTAAGATTGATGTTGGCAATTTTCTCGAACATAAAATGACTTAGGTTCAGCATCCATTTTGACTGACAATAATTACTGGAATAATTTTTGTGGTGGTGTGTAAGGGTTCTGATTTATCTTCCTACTGCACAGGAGATTATTCTCTACGACTTCTAGCCAAAAGCGATTCAGCTTTTGCATAAGTATCTCTAGTAACAAGACTTTCACTACGACTGAAGTTTGCAGCAATGGGTACTAATTCGGTAGTCTGGCTCACATGGCCCTTCTGTCTCATAGGAGTGAGAGGCTTTCTGTAGACTTTTATACCGCAGAAAGACAGGTGTTCCTTTGGGCTTCTTCCAAAACTAAGCAGCCTTTGAAAGCACTTCATGGTAGTCAGGATTATCTCCTGCCAAAGAGAAAGCACTGTTTGCATTTTACCAACACCTGCTTTTCTCTTTTTCCATTTCTATCAAAGCAACAGCTTTTCAAAGTATTCCAAAAGAGGAAAATCTCACAAATGTGTTCTTATCTTGACCCTTGTGCACACCAGTTGTGGGAAAGCTTCTTAACTTCATCTTTCTGACTCTCTTTTCTGTATCATTGAAATGGGGGTGATAATAAGATGGCAATGATTGTTATAAGGATTAAATGAATTAATGCATAAACTTGCTTCTTAGTTGTCTGGGGAGCTCCTAAGAGAATTATTTAATTAATACCACTGTTGGAAAACTCACCAGTTGCTGATCCACAACACTTTCTTGCTTTCATTAATTTCCCTGCTGTCACCATTATTTTCCATCGGCAACTCTTAAGAATCATTGGTCAGTTTGCCTTGCCATGGAAGCTTTGTTACTGGCCCATGAAGGCAGTGGTAGCTGGGTGCCCTCTTATCCTCACATGCAATCTCACCCATGGTTGCTGCTGAAAATTGGCTGGTTGGGTCTCATCAGGGCATGGACTATAATGAGAAACACTGAAAATACATTTAAGAGGGGTACTCAAAATCCATAAAAAAATCCATCAAAAATCCATCCAAACATCCATCAGCCACTGGGCTGAGCTCCAGTGGTGTAGTGGTTGTGCGCGGGACTGCGGCCCACTGGGACGGAGGTTCAATTCCAGCAGCAAGGCTGGGCCTCCTACTCCCACCACCGGAGAGCAGTGATGCCCCCCCACCACCACCAAAAAAACCCAAAACTTTAAGATGTTTTTCTCTTCTGTTCGATTATAAGAGAAGGAACCACTTGAAAGGTTCTTCAGGAAGAGAAGATTTTCATGTTAGGAAATGGAAAATGTTTTTCCTGATGAAAGGTAAAGTAATGAAAATCATACTAGCTATGATTTAAAGGAAACTTTGTGTGGCAGAGAATATTCTATAGCTTCTGGCATCAGCTGACATCAGAAAAATGTAGTTCTGGGCTGAGCGCTGGTGGCATAGTGGTTGTGTGCGGGACTGCGGCCCACTGGGATGGAAGTTCAATTCCAGCAGCAGCTCCAAAGGAGCAAAGGCTGGGTCTCCTACTCCCACCACCAGAGGGCAGTGATGCCAAAAAAGACAAAAAAAATGTAGTTTTGTTTGGCACCATGTCAACATTTTTATTTGTTTTGTTTTTACCCCTTAGCTTAAATGCAGGAAGTTGAAGCCTTTCCAAGATGATTCTGTTTCTGAAACTGGAAAATTTTCTTACTGAAATGTATACTTTTTAAAACTTGGTATTACAGAAAAATCTCAAAGTCATCCAGAAAATAAAGAGTAACATTACATCCCCAGCATCAATGTTATCAATTGATGACCAATATTATTTCCTTTATGATTACATCCTCATTATTTTGAAGCAAATCTCAGATAAGTAATTTTGTCTATATTTGTTTATAAAAGATTAGGATTGAGGGCTGAGCCCTGGTGGCGTAGTGGTTGTGCGTGGGACTGCGGCCCACTGGACAGAGGTTCAATTCCAGCAGTGGGGCTGGGCCTCCTACTCCCACCACCTGAGAGCAGTGATGCCCCTCCCCCCCCCAAAAAAAAGATTAGGATTGCAAAAACAATCTTAGATATTATTTATGTGTTGGTGGCAGTTATCAGGAAATTTTGAGCAAGTGATTGATGTCATCTTTTGATAGTTTTCTCTAAATGTACTGCTACAGTTTATATTGAACCTTGAGTAAACAACTGGAATAAGAGTAATAACTGTTGTCATTACTGTTTGCTACAAATTTCTAATTCTACTTTATCATTCCTTTTCTGTATTATTATGTTGAAGTTATTTCAGGAAAAACAAAATAAACAAAGATCTAAGAATGGGTTTGGGGCTCCAACTAATTCAGAAGCATCATTATGGAACTTATGTTAGAGGAAAGGAAACAGGTAGTAAACACAATGAACAAGTTGACTAATATATGTTTGAAGATGTTAGAGGCTACTTGGAAAGAAAAAAAAAACAGGAGTGATAGGAGACAGTGGGTCATAGTAGGGAAATTGAGGTGAGATTGAAGTGAAGGCTTCAAGGTCAGGGATTTTTGTCCAACGTACTTCATCATACTTGTTAAAGTAGAAGGGCAGAGAAAAAGAGGAAGACCCTCAAGGAGATGGGTTGACAGTGGATTCAGAGAGAACAGTTGTGAGAATGGCAGTGCTACATTCTGTTTCACACAGGGTTGTTACCAGTCGGAACGGACTTGAGGGCACCTGACACTCCATCCCCCAAGGCAGTGGCTCCCACCCTGCCTCATGCTGCGACCCTTTCATACAGGTCCTCATGTGGTGGTGACTCTCTAGCTATACATTATTTTCATTGCCACTTCATAACTGTAATCTTGCTACTGTTATGAATTGCCCTGTAAATATCTGATATGCCAGATGTATTTTAATTGTTACAAATTGAACATAATTAAAAATAGTGATTACCCACAAAACCGGTATGTAATTATATATCATGAAATATTTATTTCTAATGACAAATAAATGCTATTTTGTCTAGAAACATGGGGTAGCATGGGTTACAGTCTTGGTGCTGGGTACTTGTAGGTGGGAGTATCTGCATGTGGGTGGACCCGCCTGGGGACGGATGGAGGAGCGTGTCTCGGTTCCTGAGACCATCGAAAATGATGTGTTGTCCAATGGTCTTAGGCAACCCCTGTAAAAGGATCATTTGACCAGCGCACAGATGGAGAACCACTGCCCTAAGGCTCTCTGGTAACGTCGTGGTTTACAAGTTGGGCAACTGGCCCCAAAGTCACCCATATGAAATTGCAAGCAGCTACATAAGAGAAAGATGTCAGGCTGAGCCCCAGTGGTGTAGTGGTTGTGTGTGGGAATGCAGCCCACTGGGATGGAGGTTCAATTCCAGCAGCGGCTCCACCGGAGCCTACTCCTACTTCCACCACCAGAGGGCAGTGATGCCCAAAAAACAAAAACACAAAAAAGAGAAAGATGTGTACTCCCATGAAGACTTACAGCCTGAGAAACTCACAGGGCAGCTTTACCGTGTTCTGCAGGGTCAGTACGAGCTGGAATGCTCTACACAGCAGTGAGCTGATTGAGTCATGATGCTCCAGGATTCCTAACTAAAGCTCACATTCCTGAAAGGGGTGTGCGTGTCAGATTTTCTGAGTGCTTGCCAGATACTGGGATTTGAAACTGGGAACCAACTACTTAGCAATTATGAGGGTAGGTCTAAAAGTATTGGTGCTACATTACATTATGTACATTTATGAATATAATGAAACCAAAAAAAAAATTAAGCAGTGAGTGGTTTTAGACAGGTTATCTCAGTAATATACATCTTGGTTTCATAAAGGAGTCTTTTAGGAGGAAAAAAGTCTAATCAAAGTAGCGGCATCTGAACGGATCTGCTGGGTCAATTAATTCAAGGCAAAGAGGTCAGCTCAGATGTTTTTGATGACTATGTTTTGGAATTCTAAAGGGCTAATCTTGATAAATTGCCTCAAAGGACACGAGATGGTCACAGGGGCTTATTAAGAAGAAGTCTTAAGAAAATTTGAACTGTATTGATGAGAAAAAATTCAGGGAAGTTGTGATGCGTTTTTTTCCCTTCACAAATGACCTTGTACCTGCTTATTCTCTTGAGAGTAGCAGGGCTGTTCTGTGGGAATTTCATAGGAAAACCTTACCTTACATACCTTATATCTCTGGTTGTTTCCTTTCAGGTATCTTGTTGTTCCCCAAGCTCAATGAACATTTAAAAAGGAACACAAATCGAGACCCTTGAGGATACCAAAACTACACTATTGACATGTTATAACTCACAGAGTATAGAATTTTTTGGCGAGGTGATGATTTGGACTTATAGCGACTCTATGGACAACAGAATGAAACACTGCCTGTTCCTCACAACTGTTGCTTTATTTGAACCCATTATATTGGCACTGTGATAATCCTTCATCTAGGGCAGTGGTTTTCAACCTGTGGGTCCCGACCCCTTTGGGGGTCAAATGACCCTTTCACAGGGCTTGCCCGATTCATAACAGTAGCAAAATTACAGTGATGAAATAGCAACGAAAGTAATTTTATGGTTGTGGGGGAGGGTCATCACCACACGAGGAACTGTATTAATGGGTTGGGGCATTAGGAAGGTTGAGAACCACTGATCCAGGGTCTTCTTTTTGGTACCGCTCCACTTTACCAAGCATCATTTCCTTCTCCAGGGACTCCTCCCTCTTGCTTGTTGTATCCATATACATGAGACAAAGTCTCTCCAGTCTTGTATCTACAGAGCATCCTGAGTGTACTTCCACGACAGATGAGTTTGTTCTTTTGATACTTCACAGTACTTTCAGTATTTTTTGCCAACACTATAGATCAAATGCATTAATTATTTAGGGTCTTTTTTTTTTTTTTAGGGTCTTATTCACTAACATTCACACACACGTGAGGTGCTTGAAAATACTATGGCTTGGGGCTGGCATACCTTAATCCTCAAAGAAACTTCCCTGGGGGTACAGACACTAGGGAAGAGACCTCGGACGATGATGTAAGATATGACAGAATAATAATAATTTATAAATTATCAAGGGTTCATAAAGGAGGAGGGAGCAGGGAGGGAGGAGAAAAAATACGGAGATAATACCAAAGACTCAAGTAGAAAGCAAATGTTTTGAGAATGATGAGGGCAACAAATGTACAAATGTGCTTGACATACAATGGATGTATGTGTGAATTGTGATAAAAGTTGTGTGAGCCCCTAATAAAATTTTTTTTAAAGTTCAGTTATTTGAAGGCAGTGGACGGCTAACACAGGCAAAATAACACCATTTGACTAGGACTTTAGAGAAAGAGAACTCTGACCCTCCTCCACATATAGGAGGTAGGAGGGACAGACTGAAGCAAGAGGAGCAGTTGGCATAACTATGATGAGGGCCATAATTAGGACAGCGGCCACAGAGATACGTAAAAGCTACTGTTCGTGTTTAGAAACTTTACAGTTTGCAAAAGCATCCTCCTATCCACTGTGATGGAGGAAGAGCAGCATCATGGACTCCCTGAACATTTGTCAAGTGCTCCTAAATCCAGATGACGGCAATGACTCACCCACATTCTGCTTCCAGACTCATAAGCAAAGTTGGAAGACACAAAACGCAACAGGCTGGCCTCATGACAGAAAATTCAGCTCTTTGTTTAGCGATCCTTCCCTTTTCATGAGTAGTATTTCCCCGAGCACTGGTCCCAAGTCTCCTCTGTACTCCTTAAACATCTGTTTCTTTCTTCCTCCACTACCCCCTTTTTTTTGGGGGGGGGGGCATCACTGCTCTCCGGTGGTGGGAGTAGAAGGCCCAGCCCCACTGCTGGAATTGAACCTCCGTCCCAGTGGGCCGCAGTCCTGCGCACAACCACTACGCCACCGGGGCTCAGCCCCACTACCCCTTTTTTAATGCACTTAAAGAATGCTTTTCAAAAAATTATAAATGCTCAGTTTAGACAGTTTAGAAAATATAGACCCTAGAACTAAAATTAAAATAACTTATATTAACATTTGACTGTCTTTTTAATTATAAAGTAATATGTGCTCAGTATAAGCAATTAAGAAATAAAGTAGAAACATTAAAATCACTTATAATGTGCTAACATGTTGAATGTCGTCAATATTTGATTAAAAGCATAATTGAGATCAAATTATATACATAATTTGCTATGTTCCTTTTGTTTGTTTGTTTTGTTTTTTTTGGCATCACTACCCTCTGGTGGTGGGAGTAGGAGGCCCAGCCTTGCTGCTGGATTTGAATCTCCAACCCAGTGGGCCACAGTCCTGTGCACAACCACTACGCCACCGGGGCTCAGCCCCTTTTGTTCCTTTTTATGATACCACAAAGTTCCTGTATTTAATTCTTTAGGGGGAAGAAAGAACTGGCTGCTTGATATAGACGCACTATAATTGTCATTTCTGTTATTTTCCCTAATATTAAAAAGGAGTTCCATAAGCCAAAAAAAACACAAAGTGTCTAAGATGGAGGGTGTGCCGAGGAATAACAGCTTCACATTTCATTATTTTTGTTCAATAAAAAGTTTGAATAATTTTATAGCACTTTCATCTGGTCAGTATTGTCACGGAGGTTGCATAGTTCTTTTATTATAGGTTCCTTTATTCCTATTAGCCATTTAAGTGATGTGGGATTAATCCAAGTCTTTGCAACAGGCATTAGAGCATCAACTTGGCAGATTTCTAGGTTAACTCAAATTCACTGACTCATAGTGACCCTAACGGAAAGGTTAGCACTGTCATTGTGGGTTTTCAAAACTGTAATTCTTTTTTTTTTTTTTTTTTTTTTGGGCATCACTGCTCTCCGGTGGTGGGAGTAGGAGGCCCAGCCCCACTGCTGGAATTGAACCTCCGTCCCAGTGGGCCGCAGTCCCGCGTATAACCACTACGCCACCGGGGCTCAGCCCCGTAATTCTTTTTTTTTTAATCATTAAAAAAATTATTTTCATGGGGGTTTATGTAACTCTCATCACAGTCCATCCATCCATCCATGTGTCAATCATGTTTGTACATTTGTTGCCATCATCATTTTCAAAACATTTTCTTTATACTTGAGCCCTTGGTATCAGCTCCTCATTTTTTCCCTCCCTCTCACACCCTCCTTCCCCCACGAACCATTGATAATTTATATATTTTTTTTCATGATTTATACTGACTGATGTCTCCCATCACCAACTTTTCTGTCCAGGGAGGGGGTTATATATAGACCATTTTGGTTGATTCCCCCTTCCTCCCCCCACCTTCCTGGTGTCACTACTCATTATTGTCCTGTGGGGTTTATCTGTCCTGGATCCCCTGTGTTTCCAGTTCTTATTTGTACCAGTGTACATCTTCTGGTCTAGCCAGATGTGTAAGGTAGAATTGAGATCATGATGGGGAGGTGGCATTACAGAACTAGAGGAAAAGACTGAGCCCCGTGGTGTAGTGATTGTGCACGGAACTTCGGCCCACTGGAATGGAGGTTTAATTCCAGCAGCAGCTCCACAGGAGCAAAGGCTGGGCCTCCTATTCCCACCACCAGAGGGCATTGATGTCAAAAACAAAAACAAAACAGAACTAGAGGAAAGTTGTATGCTTCATTGGTGCTATATTACACCCTGACTGGCTTGTCTCTCCTTTCAAAACTGTAATTCTTTTTTTGTGGGGGAGGGAGGGATCACTGCCTCTGGTGGTCGTGGGCACTACCCAGTGCTGCTCCTGAGAGCTGCTGCTGGATTTGAACCGCCAAGTCCACGGGCCGCAGTCCTGCACTCAACCATTTACACCACCAGGGCTCAGCCCCCAAAACTATAATTCTTTATGGAAGTGGAAAGCCTTGTCTTTTCTGAAGAGTAGCTGGTTGATTTGAACTACTAATCCTGGGACTAGCAGCCCACACACAACCCACTCTGCCACCAGGTAGAGTTGCTTTTCCTGATTCTGCAAATATCCACCACTGCTATTTTATAGGAATAAGCAAATTAAGGCCTGCCTTTTATCTTTTAGGATACTGGGGACTTGGCCAGAGCCTGTTGAAATGGAAAAATTCGTGGTTCCTTGTCTTGAATCTCAGCTGAGTCATGGCATCAGTATCAGGGTGCCTGACCTTTTTCCTCCTGGCAGCTGTTGCAGATCTGTCCAGTGAGATTAGGTGTACCTTCATACAAAGGCATGCAATCTAGAAATACGAACTTCACTGTTTGGGATTTTATTTTAAATAAGATGAAAAATGAAATTAGAATTCATTATCTGTCCCTACAGTTTTAAGAAATTTTCATTTTCATCTACAAGAAGTTTAGTAGACATCATTATTGGTATATGAGAGGACTTTTTAAAAGATCATGGAAGACAATGATCTTTTCATTCTACTTGCTACAAGCTTTTTAAGCCCTTTCATAGCTTAGATGTATCAAATGTGCATACCAAATATGCATGCATTCTCAATTCTTGTAACAAATCATATCCATCCACTCATTTATTTGACAAATATTTCTTGAAATCTTGTCATGTGCAATGGTTAGATTTTATGGCGACTTGCACCTATGTGAAAGTATAGGAGTGAAGTCCAATGGATAATGTCATCTTGAGATTGTGTGCTGGTCTAGGTAGACCAGAGAAACCAATTCATAAACATGAGTATGTATATAAGGGAGAGGTTTATATACAAGAGCAATTGAACATTGAGAAAAACATCCCAGTCCAGTCAAGACCCAAGTCCCTAAGTCCGATATTAGCCCTAAGGACTGACAACAATCTATAAAGCCCACTTCAGGGCTGAGCCCCGGTGGCGTAAGTGGTTGAGTGTGGAACAGCAGCCCGTGGGCTTGGCGGTTCAAATCCAGTGGCAGCTCTCAGGAGCGGTGCTGGATAGCGCCCACGACCACCAGAGGCAGTGATGCCCACACACACACAAAAAGCTCACTTCAGATTCATGAAACACAAGAAGGTCACAGGCCAGTGGGTGCAAAGTCAGTGGTGCTAGAAGCCTCTCATCATTTACTGGGGTCTCTCGGTGGCTTCTCTAGGTCCAAGTGTCGGCTGCATCAGGGTAGGTCCATGTGGCTTTTCCTCAGAGATGCCCTGTAGGAAGTAAGTCTTGTCAGTACAGAATCTCCAAGCAAGTGTTGTCAGTACAAAGTTTCCAAGGAAGTGGACTGAGAGAGATAGTGTCTCTGCCTCCAAGAAGGAATTACCACATATCCCAGAATTCTCAGGAGCAGGCCATGCCCACACCGAGGTCTCACTGACTGTCTCCAGATTGACAGGCTAGACTCCACCCCTACACTCTTAATCCTCAAACTGATAACAGATTAAGTGACTGCCATACGTTATAACCTATTTTATGGGGCTGAGCCCCGGTGGCGTAGTGGTTGTGCGCGGGACTGCGGCCCACTGGGATGGAGGTTCAATTCCAGCAGTGGGGCTGGGCCTCCTACTCCCACCACCGGAGAGAAGTGATGGCCCCCCCCAAAAAAATAACTATTTTATAAGAATGACATTGGGGAATTCTCCTCTACTTGTCCTTCTCCATCCTGTTCCCCAGAACTCTGTGTCTGCATTCAAGGGTGGCCTCATTCATGTGGGCTGTTGACCCAGGGAGCTGTTGCCCTACCATCTTTCCACCAACCTTGGATTCCCATGACTGTACGCACTGGCCGGGGATCTCCCTGGTTTCCACTTTGTCCATCTTTGTCATTGGCCGGCAACTCTGTGAGTCTGGGCTCTTGCTAACCTCACACCCGTGGTCTTTAGTTGGACTGGGCTGAGATGCCTTCTTTTTTTTTTTTTTTTTTTAATTTTGTTCTCTTGGCAGAGCAAGTTTAATTAACTTCTCCAATAAAATACGAAACTGTAAATTTCTATACATGATAATAGTTAAATGCTATCATTTATCTATTAGCGGTATTAACTTTGAACATGCATATGGAATCTGTACAAGGGTTAAGGAAGACAAAAAGAATGAATGCATTTGAATTGCAGTGCAGCCAAAGAATATTGAATATGATGTAAATTTTTATAAATTGTTGATCACACAGTGACCACACAGTGAATGTGACAATTGGTTAAACATAATAACAATTACGAAGATGGCATAGAATTTCTAATGCTGCAATTTTTCTACTATCTTCCTTGTGCTCTGATCTCCAGGAGCTCCGGGCTTGGGCTTCCTATCTGGCGGCCATCTTGCCAGAGTCCCCTGAGATGCCTTCTTGATGTGAAATTACTTCCTGATTCAAGGTTCTTACTTATACATAT
>PVJH01010431.1:0-70000 GCA_004026705.1 Nesogale talazaci
TTTAAAATGTCGCCCTGTAGGGACGGTATGAGTTGGCATCGACTTCAGGGCAGTGAGTTTTGTTTGCCCATGGGCTCTCGAATTGTGACATTTGCGATCAGGTCATGTTTTCTAAGTGCAATCTCTAATGTAGTCCGCGGCGAGGATGGACTTTGCCAACCGAATTGTTCTGTCGGTTTGGGAACATTGCTTTTGTTTCAAAATAAAGGGGATGCAAAGTTAAAAGGCAAGAGACGGCTTTCTCCTTCTTTTTAACGGAGGCTTCTTTCTCCTCAGAGACTCCCCAAGTTCTAATAGTTATAGTTTGAAACCTCCAACCACTGGATGGAAGAAGGACAAGGCTTTCGACTGGCACAAAAAAAATTACAGTCTCTGAAATCTATAGGGGCGGTTCCGCTCTGCTCTATGGGGTCGACTCACTGGCAGTGAGCTTGGTAAATTTGGTCTGGAATTTTTCCCTTTTCAGGCATTTGTATCTCGGAAATAATTGAATCTCTACAACCAGGGGCAGTGCATGCCACCAGATGGCACCAGCTGCTCTTGTCTCACGATTGAATTGTAACAAGGATGCTTGACTCGAGAATTAATTCTTCTTTTAATTTTTATTTTATTTATTAATAAATCATGTTATGGGAGCTCCCACAGCTCTTATAACAATCCATACATCGATTGTATCCAGCATCGTCTGCCATTTTAAAGATACTGATATTATTTATTTACTCCAGCGCACAGAAAAATAAAAATAATTGCATACTATACTCACATACCTCCACCTATAGGCTTAGTGTGTGCCGTTTTTCAGAGTTTCCCTTTGCTTTTAAAATAAATAAGTTATGTAAATGCAACTAAAATTACTCGGCCATTCAACTTGCCTTATTCCCCAGAGGTGCTATTAAAGGAAAGAAGAAAGGCCTGAATAAGGGGGAAGAAAAGTCTGGAGATTTGTTTTCAAAATGCCCGGGAATCAAACTGGCCAATTTGCAAGGTCTCCTAGGATGACGCAGGATGGGGCCGCGTGCTCCTTTGTGCTTGGGCTTGTGATAAGTGGGGGCAACTCATGAGTAGCTGGCAACAATAGTTACTAAAAGGAAATTGGTGTCCATTCTTCCTATGAATACCTAATTCTTTTGTGTGAGGCATATATCATAAGCAATATTCCAGTAGGATATTTTGCTTTAAACTATACATAAATGATTTCACAGTGTGCATTTCTTTTCGCTACTTACTCATTTATTTACAATTAATCAATATTGTTGCCTGTATGAGTGATTTTTACTAGTGTGTTTTACAAGTTAAAAAAATCTGTCAACCAATTGATTGGCACGCATCTAAGTGTTTCAGAGTAAAACTGTGCTCTAAAAGCTCTTCAATGCGGTCCTCTTTCGGAGGTGGATAGTCAGGCCTTTCCTCTGCAGTGCCTCTGGATGGGTGTTAGTCGCCAACTGTTCAGTTGGTAATCGAACACTTAGCTGTTTGTACCATTCACCCCTGAGACCTGTGATATAGGTTGCCAGGCGCTGTCAACGCTGTCTCTAGTCACCGAGACCCATGTGACATGGGACTTCCTCACAGGATTTCCTAGACTGTGACCTTGCTTGGAGCACCAGGTCTTCCTTTCCTGGCGCCTCTGGGTGAGCTGATTAGCAGCTGGCATGTAGACACAGCCCCATTTCTTCCTCTGTCAGTGGACATTTACATTTCCAAATATGCAAAGATATTCTAATGAATTGTTTCTAATGAACATTTTCCTTTACCTATGGATGGTTTAGGTATATTTGGAAATAGAATCCCAAATAATGATGGGTATATTTTTCACTGTCATGATCGCTTGAATTTCTCATATTACCATTGAAAGAGGAATTTTCTTTTCAAATGCTCATTGGTCATTCCTACACTACCTCTGGCACTTCTGAGAAGTGCTTGCTTATAGTTTTGGACCATTTGCTATTATGATTGTGTAATTCTTTTGTTTATTTATAAGAGCTCTTTATTGTCACACTTTTATTGGCACTTCATCCACATATTATACAATTCCACAGTTCAAGCATATCAAGAAGAGTTATGCAATCATCACCATAATCAAGTTGACAGCATTTTCTTTGTCCTTGTTCTCATTGTTACTCATGTAATTATTCTTCTCAGTTGTGGCAAAGATATACACAACCCAAATTTCCAATTCAACAACCTTCTATATGTGTGATTCAGTACCATTGATTTTGCGCTTTGGGTGGACAACCATTATTGATATCCCGCTCCAAATTGTTCCACAACCTTCAAAATAAACTCAATGGCCCCTAAACAAAGCAAAAACTCTTCTTCCTCCACTCATGGTAACCATAGGTCAAGTTTCCTTTCTTTCTTTCCTTCTTTCTTTCTAGTAGCTTTGATACACTATTCACATATCAGTACTCCCATAGCTAAATAGTTTATATATTCTTTTATATATTCCATATACATATATAATCACAATCAGATTATATACCAGAGTCAGTGCTAGTGCTCCCTCCCCCTTGTAAGAACTCTTTATAGCTTGTAACTACTAATTCTTTATTAACCCTTTACTAATTACCTACATTGGAAACATTCACGAGTCCATAGTTTATGCTTTCATTTGCCTACATGCCAAAGGTTTAAACATTTTAGGAGCTTCTTTTCTCTTGTTTGTGCATTTTAGTTACACTTGATGGTCTTTTGCCATAAATTAAGGCCTCTATGTTTGTTCCCCCCCCTTTTTTTGGTCCCCCGTGATCTTTATAGTGTTATGTTTTTACACTTAAAGCTTTGATCCATCCTGAGTTTGTTTTTATTTTTATCATTTTATTGGGGGCTAATACAGCTCTATGACAATCCAGCCATTCATCCATGTGTCAAGCACATTTGTACATATGTTGCCATGGTGATTTTCTTTAAAAAACATCATTTTATTGGGGGCTAATACAACCCTTATCACAATCAATACATATAGCTATTGTATGCAAAACACACTTGTACATTTGTTGCCATCGTCATTCTCAAAACATTTTCTTTCTACTTAAGCCCTTGGTATTAGTTCCTCATATTTCCCCTTCCTCTCCACTCCATCCTTCCTCATGAACCCTTGGTAATTTGTAAATTATTAGTCATAACATACGCTGTCTGATGTCTCCCTTCACCCACTTCCCTGTAGTCCATAGCCCAGGGAGGAGATTATATGTAAATCCTTATAATCTATTCTCCCTTTCTTCTCTACCTTCCTTCCACCCTCCTGGTATCACCACTCTCACCACTGGTCCTGAAGGGATCATCTTTCCTGGATCCCCCATGTTTCCAGTTCCTTTTTGTACCAGTGTACATCCTCTGGTCTAACTGGATTTTTTTCACCTTCAGTTCACTTTATTCTTTCGGAAGGACTCCTTCTCCACTTGGCTCTACCAAGCCCCCCCCCCCAGCAGTCCCCTTCAGGTGGCAGCCATGGGGGGACAGACACAGGATCATCTTCAATCCACTTCTGCTGAACTCTGTGTCGCATGTGCCACCCCCGCTGCAGTTTCTGTGCCTGTCACAGTGGGATGTGCTCCTGGCATGGAGTGGGGGCTGCAGTCTGCATCGTGGTTTGTGACTGGGTCTTGGCAGAATGGTGGCGGTCAGTCGGTGACTGTGGCCTGTGCCCACGAGGGGGACATCATCTGCCTTCATGCATTAAATGAACCAGCCGTCAGGAATGCACTGTCATCCAGTTGCCAGGATCTTGTCACTGTAAAATGACTTAAGGAGGAATCCCCTCCTCCCCCTTCAGGTCCCGCAAGTGCAGGACTGTGGGGCTAGCAGTCAGTCAGGTGGTTCACGTCAGACATGGTTCACGTCAAAGCCTAGACATGGCACAGCCCATCTTCTCTCTGCCCTCTAATGGCACAGCGGTGGCACGGCGGCCGTGCTGCAATGCCTCTAGGGGAAGTGCCAGATTTTTTAAAATAAATCATTTTTATTGGAGGCTCCTATCATGATCTCCTATCATGATCAATATATATGTCAATTGTATATAGACCACATTTGCACATTTATTTACATCTTCGCTCTCAAAAGATCCTCCTTCTACTTAAGCCCCCAGTACCATCTCCTCATATTTCCCCTCCCTTATCCACCCTTCCTCTCCCCCATGAACCCATAAAAACTTACAAATTGTCCTTATTTCGACACATCGTCTGATGTGTCCCTTCACCCACTTCCCCACTGTCTGTACCCCAGAGAGGAGGTCATATATAGACCCCTGCAATAGGTTCCCCTTTTCTGTTCCACCTTCCCTCCACCCTCCTGACATCACCACTCTAACCCTTGGTCCTGAAAGGATCATCTGTCATGAGTTACCTCTCTTGCCAACTCCAGCATACATTCCCTGGTCTAGCTGGATTTCCATCATAATTTTCAAAACATTTTTTCTCTTTGAACCTTTGGTATCAGCTGCTCATTTTTCCCTCTCCCTCATCCACCATCACTCCTCATGAACCCTTGATAATTTATCAATTATTTTCATTATTTCATGTCTTACACTGACCGTGTCTCCCTTTACCCACTTTTCTGTTGTCTGTCCCTCAGGTAAGGGATTATATGTAGATTGTTGTATCGGTTCGGTTCCCCCTTTCTCCCCAGACTTCCTCTTCCCCTCCTAGTATCGCTGCTGTCCTTATTGGTTCTGAGGGGTTGATCTGTCCTGAATTCCCTGTTTCCAGCTCTTATTTGTACCCATGTACATGCTCTGGTCTAGCCGGATTTGTAAGGTAGAATTGGGATCATCACGGTGTTTGTGTGTGTGTGTGTGTCTAAAGCATTAAAGAACTAAGTTGTGTGTTTCACCAGTAGCTCATCTCTTCCTTGTGACCCTTCTGTAGGGGGCACCCAATTGTCTCCAGATGGGGGGTACGCTGCACTCCTCCTCATTCACATTGATATGATTTTTTGCTCTGGGTCTCCTGAGTTTTCTTTGTATGTAAATGTAGTATAGATCCTCTTTCTTATTTCTGCAAATGGACATCCAGTTTTGCCAGTGTCATTTGCTAAAACAGGTAGTCTCTCCTTCATTAAATGGTGTGGCAGTCATGTGCTTATGTTAATTTTATGATTGAAATGTAGGGGTGGAGTCTAGCCTGTTAATCTGGAGATAGCCATTGAGTAGCCAATGAGGCCTCTATGTGGACATGGCTTTCTCCTGAGACTTCTGGAAAGCTCATGATATTTCCCCCGTGAAGATGAGAAGCTATCTTCCCTAGTTGTTGGGAGTTAGTCTCAGAGATGATGAATCATGGACAAGACAAGATGGCAGCATCTGAGAAGCTGGAGTTGCCGGCGGAGAGTCCACACGGCTTTGTCCTGATGGAGCCAGACCTCTGAAGCTGGGGCGGCCACATGGAGACCTCTGCCAGCGATGAGTTGCTTCTGCTGTTGATGGACCCTGAGCCCTGGAAGCGAGGAGCTATCTGGAGACCCCTGCCAGGGCCAGGATTCTGTACCCACTGACCTGTGACTTCGTGAGTTGAAAGAAGACTTTATAGACTGATTTTGGGCATATGGGTTAATATCGGCCTATGACTTTGAACTGGACTGGGCTCAATGTCCTGTTCCTCTTATATATAAACCTTTTCCTTATATCGATATGCATGTCCTTGAATTTGTTCCTCTAGCCTACTGGGACTAACACAAGTGGATTTCAGCCTTTTGTCAAAGCTTAGCTGTTCATAGTGGAATGGATTAATTTCTGGGTTCTCCATTCTCTTGCATCAGTCTCGGTGTCAATTGCTGAATCTGTCTCAGTGTTTTGACTACAGTGACTGTGTCAGTAGGCTCTGAGATTGGGCTGTGGGACGCATCCTATTTTGTTCTTTTGTTGTTGCTGTTGTTGTTGTTTTTTGTTTTTCGGGCATCACTGCCCTCTGGTGGTGGGAGTAAGAGGCCCAGTCTTTGCTCCTGTGGAGCCACTGTTGGAATTGAACCTCCATCTCAGTGGGCCACAGTCCGCGCACAACCACTATGCCACCGGGGCTCAGCCCCAATTTTGTTCTTTATCACTATTCTGTTGTTTATTCTTTAATGTGAAGTTTGTGGTTAGTCTTACTGTCTCTTTAAAGAAAGGTGAGGAATCTTGGTGAGAATTACATTACACCCACACTGCTTTGAGTAATAGCAGCATTTGCACTCTATGAAATCTTCCTGTCCATAATCATGGTATGTTCTTCCCTTTAAGGATGTGTCTTTTGATTTCTTACAGTAGTGCTTTGCAGTTTTTTTAAAAACTAGGACTCTAGGGGCTGAGCCCCGGTGGCATAGTGGCTGTGCGCTGGACTGCGGTCCACTGGGATGGAGGTTCAATTCCCGCTCACAGGAGTAAAGGCTGGGCCTCCTACTCCCACCACCAGGGCAGTGATGCCTAAAAAAAAAAACACAAAAAAACTAGGAATCTAAAAGACCTATACAAAGAAAGCTACAAAACACAACTACAAAAAAAGAGAGATCTACATAAATGGAAAAACACCATGCTGATGGATAGAAATTAGCAATGTTAAGATGCCAATACTACCCAAATATATCTGCGAAAATGTTTATTTTATATCAGAATTGACATAATCATTACTCTCTGCTTCAAAAAACCAGCCACATTGTGATTCTTTTTGTCAAAAAAATCTGCCTTAATTCTTAATTTTGTTCCCAGAGAAACCTAGGACAGGTAGGCCATAAAGTTTACTTCCAGGTGGAAATAAAAGAAATTCACAAACTGAAGAAAACGTTGCTTTGCTTCCAGTCAAAGCCAGAAGATTGTAAAAAACGAAAAGGGAGAGCTCAAAGTCAACAGCTATATACTAGGTCAAATAAAAAGTATGTCTACAAAATCACAGAAACTATTGGTCAACAAAAATATCAAAATAAGAAGCCATTCTTTCTTGATATATATCTGACCGAGGTCTAACACATCTGAAAGTAGTGTTTCCATCACTCTCACCCATCCCCAGAGAATACTGGGCAATTCATTTTGCACCATGCCATTAGACTTCCTGGAGGGACTCAGATCGCATTCTTTTGAAAAGTTCTTTGAGTTTAGCGAAACAACAACAAAAGAATTGGAAGGAACAATATCAGGGTTATAGGGTAGATGGAATAAAATCCCCCCCCCAAAAAAAAATTCTCACAGGACAGACCTTGCTACCCCTGAAGCACAAACAGGCTCATTGTTGTGACGAAAAATGATCCCTTGACTCAACTTCCCTAGTCCTTTTCCCATCAAGGTCTCTTACAAAGTGGCAATGGCAAAAAACTAGATGTCTAGTTGCAAAAGAATGAAGCAGGATGCATACCTCAGACAATGTACAAAAACAAGGTCAAGACGGATCAAAGGCACCAGGGGAAGAGCCAGAAACCCCAAATCAAACTCACCGTCTTCGAGGTGATGCCATTTCCTAGCAGCTCCACGGGGCAGGACGGAATAGCCCCTGTGCACGTTCTGGTCTGCACCTCTTTCTGGGAGCACGAAGCCCCCTCTATCTCCTACAGAGCAGCTGGCGGTTTCGAACTGCTGACCTTTCAGTTAGCAGCCCAACGCATAACCAGAACTCTACAGGTTATCAATCATCAATAAGGTGATCATCAAGAACAGGGAAAGTGAAAGGGCCCTATAACCTGGCACAAATACACTGCTAAACGTAACAACAACCACAAAAAACACAAACAGTAAAAGAAAAAAAAAAGACTGGGGCCTCCTTAAAATTAGACACTTAAGTAAATCAAACTATTTCACCAAAAGAATAAAATGGTACTGAGCTAAAAAAAAAAAAGTGGTACTCAGCTAAAAGAAAAGATAGAAAACACACCAACAAGCTATAGACAAATAATCTAATTTAAAAATGAACAGGGCACTTGAACAGGCATGATAACAAAGAAGACAGTCAAGTGCCCAACACACATGAGTCAAGACGTATGCTAGCTCATTAGCCAGTAAGAGCTATAGCTTAAAAATAGCAATGAAGTATCACCTCGCTTCATTAAAAGCCAAGTTAAATAAAAGGTGCAGACAGCAATAAAAAGCGGCAAGATTCTGGCGAGACTTGTACCCGGGGACCCTGCCGGCGGGACTGTGAAGTGACACAGCTCCGCGGTGCCTTCTCGAGACACTGGGAGTAGAAGAAGCCCCGGATTCGGCAACCCCCCTGCTTGGCATACATCCTGAATAAAGAGCCTCCGCTGAATAATGTGTGTGCGTCACGCTCATGGCAGCACTGTGCACCACAGCCAAAGACAAAACAACTCAGGTGGCGAGCAAACTTCTAGAGAAACCTGTGAAACACCTTACGGCATGGATCAACCCGAAGGATAGATATTATGCTGAGCAAAATGAGTCACTGTCAAAAGATCAGCTATTGTGCGAGACAACAGTAACCAAATGCCCCCCAGGGGGAGGAGGGTTAACACACTAAAAGAGGCTGTAAGTGGTCGGAGAGGAAAGTGAGGGAGGGGAAGTCACGTGCTGTTAGTGTTGTTTGTTGCCTGCTCCCAAGGCGACCCTGTGCTCAAGGAAACACTGCAGGGTCTGGCGTCATCCTCACAATGGCTCCATGCGGGGGTCCATGGATGCAGCCAGTGTGTCAATCCACCCTCTTCCCCCCGTCCCTCCACCGTACCAAGCATGATGTTCTTCGCCAGAGACTGGTCCCTCCTGACAGCACGTCCAAAGTACATCAGACCAAAGTCTCCCATCCATGCTTCCAAGGAACACACCGTCCTTACTTCTCTCAGCACAAATCAGCCTGTCCTTTTAGCAGTCCGTGCTATTTCCTATACTTGTCTCCAACACCACAGGACAAATATGATTCTTCTTCACGCTTCCTTATTCAATGTCCAACTTTCACACGTGCATGAGGAAGTGGAGAATATCATGGCTTGAGTGCAGCTTAGGCCTCAAAATAACAACCTGCTCTTCAATGTTCTAAAGAGGTCTTGTGCAACAGATTTACCTACTGTACAACGTCTTTATATCTCCTGACTGCTGCCCCCATGGACCTTGATTGTGGAGTCCAACAAGTTAAAATCCTTGGAAACTTTAACCTTTTCTATTTATCATGCACCTATTGGTGCAGTTCTAAGGATGACAGTCTTCTTTATATTGAGCTGTCATTTATACTAAAAGTTGCAATCCTTGACCTTCATTAGTAAGTGTTTTAAGTCTCCTTCACTTTCAGCAAGCAAGAGTGTGTCATCTGCATATCAAAGGTTATTAATAAGTCTTTCCACTAATCCTGAAGCCACCTTCTTCTTCATATAATCCAGCTTCTCTGATGATTTGTTCAGTATTCAGATTGGATAAGTATAAGGAGAG
Organism: Nesogale talazaci; assembly: GCA_004026705.1. NCBI lineage: Eukaryota > Metazoa > Chordata > Mammalia > Afrosoricida > Tenrecidae > Nesogale > Nesogale talazaci. Next base: position 9,335 of record PVJH01010431.1, read on the forward strand.
GATATTTTAGTGGATGAGTTAAACCAGAATGTGTGTGAAACAATGAATATAAAACTATCTGATCTGTAAGCCTTTATCTAATTCACAAAAACATGTGGGGAAGGGGAGAAGGGAAATATGGGGAGCTGGTACTGGGGGCCTAAGTGGAGGGAGGATGTTTTGAGAGTGACGATGGCAACAAGTGTGCAAATGTGGCCTGCACACAATTGATGCATGTATGGATTGTGATGGCAGTTGTATGAGCCCCCAATAAAATTATTTATAAAAAAAAGGCATGGGGGAAAGAGGAGCTTATACCAAGGGCTCAAGTAGAAAATATCTGAAAATGAATAGGACAACATGTATACAAATGTGCTCGATACAAATGATGCATTGAATGTTATAGGAGCTGTAAGAGCCCCCCAAAAATCATTGGGAAAAAATAAAATAAAAAGCACAAATACCACACAAACCCCTCCAGGTGATCCATTTAGGAAAATTTTAAAATCACCTTGTAAAAGCATGAGCAGAAAGCATAAGTGATATATTTATAATATTAGATGACTTGCAAATCACGAGTCATATTTGGACATAGAACTTTTGGGACTCATGATGAGAGAAGGGTCTCTGGCTGTGCTGTGGGCTCAGTGTGGTCCTGCTCCCCCCGAGATGACAGTGCGAAAACTTCTCAGAGAGAGTTGAGTTGATCTGCCTTGGAAACCCTGGGGTTAGAGTTGACTTCATGGAAGTGGGCATGGTGATGAATGATGAGAAAATACATACAATAAACGTCCAAAGTAGGAAAGAATCCATGGCACATATTAGAAAGATGATTATTCATGATACCTAAACTAAAATCAAAAACCTTTGCCAGGGAATTAATTCTAACTTGTGGAAAGAGGCTTAGGTCAAGAGGGCGATGTGTTGAAAATCAGAACTTTATCCTTTTGTAAGTAGGTCACAGAGCAGCTGCAAAGTCCTTGGCTCAAATACCCAAGTCACTGTGTGGAAGAAAGAGGAGGCTCTCTGTTCCTGTAAACATGGACAACCTTGGAACCCTGATAGAGAGTTGCTGCGGGTCAGAATCAACGCCCTGGTAGTAGGTATATTTGGTACCACTTATTTCCTTAGAATTCAATTTAAAAGAGGATTCTTTGTGTGTTAGTCAGGGTAGACTAGAGAAACAAACTCATAGGCATGCATATGGATATAAGGGAAAGGTTTATATACAAGAGGAATGTGACATTGAGAAAGCATCCCAGCCCAGTCCAGTTCAAAGTCATAAGTCTGATATTAGCACATATGCCTGATATCAGTCCATAAAGTTTCCTTCCGATTCACCAAGTCGCAGGCCAGTGGGTGAAGAGTCCTGGCACTGGCAGGGCTCTCCCCATGGCTCCTCGCTTCCAGGGCTTAGGGTCCATCAACAGCATGCAGTGGTGGTAGAAGCAACTCAGTGCTGGCAGGGATCTCCATGTGGCCTCTTCAGCTTCAGAGGTCTGGTTCCATCAGGGCAAGGCTGTGTAACATCTCTGGGACGCTGCCAACTTGTCTTGTCTGCAGTTCGTTGCCTCTGAGACTAACTTCCAATAACTGGGGAGAGAGCTTCTCATCTCCACCAGAGAAATTTCACAAGATTTCCCAGAAGTCTCAGGAGAAAGCCATGCCCACACGGAGGCCTCATTGGCTACTCAATGGCTATCTCCAGATGAACAGGCTAGACTCCACCCCTACATTTCAATCATAAAATTAGCATAAGCGCGTGACTGCCACACTATGTAATTACAGTTCTGCTCTGGGAAAGAAAGAGAATGCAGCACACCCTTAGGATTGAAAAGTAAAGATTGGGGAGAGGACTCAGGGACACTTGGGAGGTTGAGGCAATTTTGGAAGCAGCGTCACCCAAGTGGGGGCAGACTCCTGACATCCCCTGAGAGGCCACGACCATGGGGAGACATGACAAAGAAGAACTTGAAGGCCAGGCCCCTGAGAACAGAACATTAATGCACCTCCAAGGGATTCAGAGGTAACATGAGGGTATCAGGAGAGACGGCACCTTCTGCTGAGGACCTGGATATTTAAAGGTTTACAATTTGCTTTTGGTTTATTACTTGGTTGGTAGAAGAATAATCTTTTTTGATACAGATTACTTGAATCTTGATATACTGACGTCATGATTCTTATCATTATTGTTTGCAATAAGAAGGAAAATAGTGCCAAGTCCCATGTAAGGAGAACTCTTGACCTGAGACAAATCATGAATCACGAGTAGAATGAGATCAATGCCTGCACAGTCTACACGTGTTATTCAGCACGGTTGTGCGCTGATCATGTCCATGCTATGCTCAGAGTAAAATGGGGTTGGGGCAGAGCTTTTCAGGGTCTACCAATAAGACCCCAAGTTGTCATTTCCCCTATCTCAATCTTCAGTCAGAAATCCAAGACCTGTCTAGCTGAGAAGCAACAAAGCCCACATGGAGGAAGCACACCAGTCTGTGTGACCATGAGGTGTTGATGGGATAAGGTATCAGGTATCAAAGACCCAGAGAGAAAAGTCATATCACTCTGAATGAGGGGAAGCGCAGAGTGGAGGCCCAAAGTCCATCTGTTGGCAAATGGACATCATTTGTTTAGTTTAGGTACCATGAATAATCATCTTTCTAATATGTGCAATAAATTATGTCCTTCCTTGAATGTTTATTGTATGTATTTTCTCATCATCCCCTTACAGAAGAGTCACAAGGGAGAGATGAGTCAGTCAGGTGCAGTGTAGCACTACCTTACAAATCCAGCGAAAGCAGACCATGTACAGTGGTACAGAAAAGAGCTGGAAATACAGGGAATCCAGGACAGATAAGCCCCTCAGGAACAGTGAAGAGAGTGGCAGTACCAGGAGGGGGAGGGGAAGAAAGGGGGGAGAAAGGGGGGAGAAAGGGGGAACCAATCACAATGATCTACATATAACCCTTTCCCAGGGGAACAACAGAGAAATGGGTGAAGGGAGGCAGTGGTTGGTGTAAGACATGAAGAAAAAATTTTTTTAATAAATTATCAAGGGTTCATGAGGGAAGGAAGTTGGGTGGGGGGGGGAGGGAAAATGAGATGCTGATAAAAAGGACTCAAGAAGAAAGAAGATGTTTTGAAAATGATGATGGCAGCATAAGTACAAATGTGCTTGACACATGGATGGATGGATGGATGGGTTGTGATAAGAGCTGCATGAGCCCCCAATAAAATGATTGTTTTAAAAAAAGAAAGGAGGAAGCAGAAGGCCGAGACCCAGAGCAGACTCCAGGTTTAGTACCACCAGAATCATTCTGTGCACTAAACGCTAAAGACATATTTCTAACATCTGGCAGTTGAGAAAGAAAGTACAAGTTTTTGATGTGCTTAAAATATTTTCCTTCCTATAAAGCTCTCTTGTGACTTACTCTACTTTAAACAGTGGGAAATTACATTGCTTAAAACTTTTAAAAATTGAGATCCATAATTCATCATGTTTCTATGCTTACCTGGCAAGTTTTAATCCACAGATTCAGGACAGGCTATCTGCTTGTATTTTGGGTGATCTCACAAAGTTGTCCTATAGCTTTTTGGCCATGAATCATGGAACTTCTATGCAGACCGCACAGTCCCAGGAGTCTCAGTCTGGGTTAATTTAGGGTTTAAGAGTTGATCAAAGACTCCCGTATCATCCTGGAATCGTATTAAGTGAGAGAGCAGCGCTTTCCCATGGGGTTTCCCAGGTCATAATGTATCCAGGAGCAGAACACCCAGTCTTCCTTTCATGGAGCTCCTGAGTGAGTTTAAACCAATGTTTTAGTTAAGAGCTGAAAATGCAAAATGCTAAACCACTGTAACAACAGGACCACCACCAGTCGTATTTACCAGATCCTTATAGGAGCCCTGGTAGGTGGGGAGGGGCGGGTTACACACTGGGCCGCTCACTGCCAAGTCAGCGGTTTGAAACCACCAGCCGATCTGCAAAAGCAAGATGAGGTTATATATGAGGTTTTCTATTCCCACGTAGATTTACAGCCTAGGACACCGCACAAAAGGCATCTGCTGCTGTGGTCCTCAGGTGGTACTGACAGAAAAGTTCAAGGTTCAAATACACTCACCTAGCTCAGAAGAAAGAGCCAGGAGCTGCTTCACAACAACCACAAAAAAAAAAAAAAAAAAAGCACAACAAAAAAACCTGTCTCTGAAAACCCTAGGGAGAAGCGTTTGGCATACATCTGACATACATCTGACCGGGGTCACTTTGAACCAGAACTGACTCCGTATCCACTGGCTTCGTTCGTCACCCGCTGCTGCCCTATAGGGACTCCTGACTTGGAGTCTCTCTCTCTTCCCTTCCCTGGTGTGGGTCCCTGAGCCACTGGCCTCTACAAGGAAGGCAGGCTACTCCCTGCATGTCACTAGCAACCCATTGGCCCCATAAATAGCTTGTTGTGCAACGCTACCATCTTGTGCCTTTCTGTCTCTCTTTGATCAGCCCAGAACTCTCTGGAATTCCTAACAGCCAGTTAGATGCCTGTCAAGTTGGTGTCAACTCAAAGGACCCTATGTGTAATACAAACCGTATGAATGATACAATAAAACGGTGCCCAGTCCTGCATCATCCTACCAGTCATTCCTGTATTTGAACCCACGGTTGCAGGCAGCTTGGTCAGAAGCTTCTGATGTCTCTTTGACTCTGTTAAAGGAGCCTTGGTCATGTGTCTCGGTTGGGTTTGGGGCTCCAACCTGCAAGGTTGGTGCTTCAACTCCACAGTCCTGGTACAAAAGAAAAATGTACTTGTTCACCCTCTTACACAACTTACACAGGGTCACTGTGAGTCAGAATGAACTTGATGGCAGTGCGTTTGATTAGTTTCTCCCTGATAACATAAAATCTTGGCATATTTGCTTCTCAAGAACTTTCTGGCTGTACTTTCTCTGACCCAGATTTGTTTGCTCTTCAATATTCTTGGCCAGCACCACAATCCAAATGCACCGATTCTTTTTCTGAAGTCCTTTTTCAGTGTCCAGCGTCCACAAGCAACTTAAGAGATTGAAACGCCCTGGTTTGGGTCTGCAGCACCTTAGTTCTCATATCGACATCTTTGTGCATTAAGATTTTGCAGCAGATTTAACCAATGCAGGTCAATATTTAATTTCTTGGCTCCTGTGTCCATGAACATTGACTGTGAATCCAAGTAAAATGAAGTCCTTGACAACTTCAATAGTTCTTCTGTCTCTCGTCTATCAGGCAACTTGTAAGGGTTTGGGCTTTCACGGTGTTGATCTGTGATTCATTTGGAAGTCTTTGACGGTCATCAGTCAGGGATTCAAGGTGCTCTTCACTTTCAGCAAGCGAGGCTGTGTCCTCTATGTATTGCAGTTGTTGCAGATCTTTTCCGATTCGGTGCTGCATTCTTCTTCATGGAATCCACTTTTCTTGGATTATCTGCTCAGCAGACAGATCAAGTAAATTTGGTGACAGGTCACATACCTGGACGCACAACTTCCCTGATTTTAAACCACATCTTAAACCCTTGTTCTGTTTGAAGGACAGCCTCATGGTCTGTGTACAGGTTCTGTATGAGCACAATGAAGTGTTCTGGAATTCCGATTCTTTGAAACATTACCCATAGTAGTTTGATCCACACAGTCTTGTGTCTTCCCATAATAAAGATAAGTAAACGTCTTTCTGGATCTGTCTTTGCCAATATTCATCTAGCATCAGTACTGTTCTCTTTCATCTCATGGCCCCTTCAGAATCCAGCTTGAATTTCTTCCTGGCATTTCCCTGTCAATGTACTGCTGCAACCAGTTTTGAATAATCTTCAGCAACATTTTATTTGTTCATACTATTAATGATTATTTCCGTGACTTTTCCTGTTTTGTTAGGTTATCTTTTTTAGCAATGGGCACAGTCCCTTCAGTTGGGGACCCGGTAATTATCTTCCACATGTCTTGGCATAGAGGAGTGAATCCTTCCAGCAGAACCTCTAATTGTTGAAACACAGAATCCATTCATATTCTGTCAATTCCTGGACCCTTACTTTTCACCAATGCCTTCGGTGTCATTTGAACATCTTTCATTCAATAACTTTCCTTGATTCTTTTTTTTTTTGGGGGGGGGGAGGGAATCACTGCCCTCTGGTGGGAGTGGGAGCTCCGGGAGAGCTGCTGCTGGATTTGAACCGTCAAGCCAGTGGACCGCAGTCCCGTACTCAACCACTATGCCACCGGGGCTCAGCTCTTTCCTTGATTCTTGAACACATGCTTCCTCCTAAAATCAATGAACATGGATCCATCTTTTTGATACAATGACTCATTGTTTTCCTTTCATCTGCTTTTGATGTTCTCCTTGCCATTCAGCAGTTGGCCTGAGGAAACTCACTATTGCAACTCAAGGCTTGCCTTTCTCTTCAGTTCTCCCAGCTTGATAAATGCAATGTGTATTCTTTTCTATTGTGCTTCTATCTCCAGAACTTTTGCGCATCTCAATATAATGCTTTGTTCTTTTCAAGCTTCCCTTTGAAATCAGTTTAGCTCATTTATTCCATTCACTTTAGCTATTCTATATTCAAGAGCAAGTTTCAGAGTCTCTTGTGACATCCATTTGGTCTTTTCTTTCTTTCCTCTTCTTTTAAATGACCCTTTGCTTTTAGCACATATGATGTCCTTAATGTTATTTCACGGTTCAGTGGTATTCTATGTGTGAAATATATTTTTGATGTTTCCTAAATTTAGTGAGGTATATTCTAGGTAATATGCTGGCTCTCCTGGATTTATTTTAATTATCTTCCATTTCAACCTGGACTTACACAGCAAGTGGTGATCTGTTGCACAATTGGTTTCTGGACTTGTTCTGAGTAATTTGTTCTGGACGTGATCTGATTAAGCTTCTTCATCCCTTCCCACAACTGTTGTTTATTTGGTTTCTGTGTATTTCATCAAATGAGTTCCAGGGCAAAAATTACCATTTATGTTTTGAAAAAAAGGTATTTTCCAGAAATCAGTCACGGGTCTTGCAAAATTTAGTCATGTGGTCTTCAGCATCACTGGTAGTCAATCAGATTGTATACAACCTACATATTTTTCTTTTAAGCATTGCATTTACTAACTTCTTATTTCTCTTTTCCTCATGAACTAAAGGAACTAACTTTTAAAAGTCTTTTTTGATAGCTTCCATATGAAAAAACAAAGGAAACATTTGAAATTTGTGGATAGTTTTGTTTTTCTATGATGTAAATGCATCTTCAATCCAAGATATGTAGTCATTCCTTACAACCTGCTCCTAGCTGCTCAGCCCATCTGTGTTAGAATCCAGGGCCCAAGAGCAGAGCACTGAGGGGTTAACCTACCCACATTCCGCAAGGAATTGGGGCATTATAATGGCATGACAATCATTGTCTGGGGTGAGACATGAAAGGAACTTTTGGATACTGATCTTATGGATGAGTGCATCGAGTCTCACAGCTCCAGTAAAGCGTCTTCTCTAGTAGGAATGTTCCCAGAGAAAAGGGCACCCAATGCCATAAGGAAGTTTCAAAATAGCTGTGAAATCTCTACGGAAATGACTCCATCAGAAGTGAAAAGTGTACAAGAGGCAGGATTGGGCCAAATTCTCTTATGTCCTTTATTGAATTTATGAAAAAAAATTAATAATCCTTTTATCGGGAACTTTGATAACTCTGGTTGCAGTCCATACACCAATTGTATCCACCACATTTGTGCTTATAGCCCATGGTTCTTTTCTAGACATTTACTGTCCATTGGTCCCTTGGGGTCAGCTCCTCCTTCTCCCCCCCCCCTTCTCCTTTCCCTCCTCCCCCTACAACCCACATGGCACCTTGATAGCTTGTAGATTGTTAATTATTTTCAAGTCTCATACTGACCCCTGCCTCCCTTCTCCTCTGATTTCTCTTATTCTTTCCTTGGATGGGTGTGTTTGTGATTATGTGTTACTCATGGCAATTGGTGCTAGCTTATAAAAAATTAGCTTCTTCCTCTTTCCTCAATAAAGAGCCTAATGGAGCTGAAAAATCAAAGCCTTACTTTGGGGAATTTAAGGATTTGTGATTGATTTTAAGAGATTCCCTGGGTTGGGAAAACAGTAGTTGCTGAATTACTCCTAATCCAAATCTTGGCAATTTTAATTCAATAGAAAGGCCTGATGGTTTACTTCTATAATAATTACAACCCAGAAAACCCTCTAGAGACGTTTTATACTGTAGTATAGTGTTGCCATAGATAAGTATTAACTCACAGGAAATGAGTTTGCCCTTTTGGTTTTGGGATCTTTTTAACCTGAAATGGAGAGGAGAGAAAGAGAGAGTAGGGGAGGGGGGCAGAGACAGATGGAGGGAGCAGGGGAGGGAGAGAGATGAGCCAAAGGGAGTTGAGAGAAAGGGGGGAAAGGGGAAAAGTCAGATATAAATGAAGAAAATTGAAGGGACTTATAAAAGTGTGTTTGCATATTCCATATTAAAAGTGTTCTATATTGTTTCAAAGGCTGCTTTTGGTCACTAGAATGAAAGTATTTCACATTTAGCTCAGTTTAGAAAAATGCTGGAATATTAACAAAAGAATCAGCTAGTGACTGTTTAAAACCCAGAAATATTAAATAAGGCATCAAAATGCTGACAAAATATAGTGACACATTGAGAACAAAGAGCTCTCTCTCCCTGTGAAGAAAAAGTCACTCTGTATGTAAAGAGAAAGATACAGATAAACAACATCTTTTTCAGCACACAAGTAATATAACCTCAAATGTTGAAGAGTTACTCTTTTTGTCAAATCACATGGATTCTCAGCACACACACCCCCCCCATTTCATTGGTATATAATTCACATTTCATACAACTGAATAGTTCAGTCACATGAGGACTCATTCTACAGTCATCACCACAATCAGTTCAGAACAGAATCTTCATTCTCGTACTCATGATTAATAGCTCCCCATTTCCCTCCAACTTCTCCTTCCATACCCCAAAGGTCCCATTAATCTAGTTATAGGCTCTGTAGATTTATGTATCCTGGATTTCACATACAGAAAACATCAGAAGCCAATAAATAAATAATAAATAAATAAATAAATACTAACCCAGTAACAAAGGAATGTAGTCAAAACTCTCAATTGAAAAGAAAGGAAATATTAAAGACAAGAACAAATTTAAATGGATCATAAGGGAGCGCGAATAAGAGGGTGCTAAAATGTCACTTCATTGTATCTGTAGCCATCAACTTTTCCAGTGACTTCAGCCTGTTGGCAAGGCTATGCACATCCCTGGTCCCTGGTCAGAGGGGATACACCAGGCGTTTAATCCACATCTATTTCCCCTTCACTTAAAAAAAAATACACTAAAAAACTTTGAAGTCCATCAAAAGGCAGGGCAAATGATAAGATCTTAGATCTTAACCTAATTACATCTGCCATAACTGACTTGGCAAGGCATTCTGCTGTTAACAGGTCAGGGCCAGCCCTCATATGTCATCACAGGGGATTCACCGCAGGGGATTCCAGAGCAGGACCCTACAAATGGATATTGGTCTTTCACTCTCATCCACAGCCTTCTGCTAACCAGATGATCACAATTTAACCTTTGCTACCATTCCCTCCTTAATATCTTGATGATATATTTACAATCTGTGGATCACACAGGCTGGTGTGCTTCTTCCATGTGGACTTAATTGATGCTTCCCTTAAATGGCTACTTGCTTGCAAACAAGCTTTTCATACCCCAGACACGATTATTTCTGATAGCCAGGCACCATCTAACTCCTTCACTACACTCTGCTGTACCATCCATATCTTCAGCAATCTCTTCATGAGGGTGAGCATCAAATGGGGCCATATCAGAAGAACTAATTTTTCTTACATCAGGGCTACAATAAAGTGTAAGTTGAAAAGTCCATTCATGCAGTTAGGGTTGACGTAATTCTCTGGCTCACCTTAAAGACATCATTGTCACTTTATGACAGAGAACATTATCAGTCATCCCCTGGGGCATCACTTCTGCAGCCATCAAATCAATGGTGACTCCAGAACAGCTGGAAATACTTACTTAACTTTACTTCTGTAATAATTACAACCCAGCCCCCAAGAGAATGAGTTATATAAAAAAAGGATGGAGGGGCTGAGCCCTGGTGGCGTAGTGGTTGTGCGGGGGACTGTGGCCCACTGGGATGGAGGTTCAATTCCAGCAGCGCATCTCTGGACCCAGGTCCTGCGACCAATGTCAGGCCAAGTGCAGAGTCCTCTCAAGATGCTATAAGTCCTACAGGGACACCCCAGAGAGTTCCAGTTTCTACTGTACCAAGTATCTTCAGCTTCTCCTCTTCTCAACTAGAGACATAACAGTGTTCATAGGTGCTTCTCTTGGTGTCCTTGTTCCCAAACTAAAGCTTAACACACACACACACACACACACAAACACACACACATCAGAAGAAAAAGAGGCAATGAAAACTGAGCTAACAAAAACAATGACACTGAAGAGAAAAGGCAGTTTATCTCTTCAGTGAGAAACCACTACTGCCAGAACCAATATGGAGCACAGAACGTAGACATTTGTTCCAACATTGAGAACAACCATTCTGCAGCTCTGCATGCACAGGGTAGAAGAACTGACTTTTCACATCCTAGAAGGAGAAGGAATGGCCATTAAGGAAAGTACTCCACATTTATTTCAAATCCGCCAAAGGACATAGGAAACGCCTAAGGCTACTGGGACCTGTGAAAAGGAGAGGAATTCACGTTCTCATGAGATTGATGGCAGAGGAACGAGAGGTGTGACTACTATGCAGGCACCTGGAAACGTCCATGAGCTTCCTCAGAAGCCAATTCAGCCACTCTGCAATTACATTTGTAATCCACTGTGTTAGCTCTCGTGTCTGGGATTGTCTCATACATCCGTGGGTGAATGTGAGGAACTTTGTTGGAAATTAGCCTCGGATGTGTTTTCATCCAAGGCTTTTGGCGCATCATCAAAATGAGCTGGAGTCGTGTCTTTGATGGCAGTCAATCATGGGAGAAGATTCGTAAGGATAAAATGGGATCCTCACCAATGATGGAAATGGCAAGAAATTGACATGTCCTAAGGCAGCTGCTATAACTTTCCAGATAAGCAAAGAGTAACACAGAAGACTGGCATTTCCCTGGAGTCAGCTCCTATCTTGGTGATGCCCACAGGCATGGCAACCAAACCAGTTCAATATTCTCAACAGTGCTAACACAGAAGTCCTGCTAGGAAGATATTTTTTGATACTATCAGGTAATGTGTGAAAATATACCTCTAGGAAGGTCGAAATGAAAAGCTGTATCTGCTGCAGTTGGAAGGGTTGAGGTCCATCAGAAAGAAGGAAAGCAAAAATGGAGAAACACTGCAACTTTACTAAGCTAAGAAAAGAGAGCTCCAGTGAAAACAACCTGATAGCACTAACATCCAACAGGTAAGAAGGTCTTCCGTTCTTGTCAAAATGAGAATAGGAAGGAGTACCCCAAACAAACCAGATCCCCCAAAGTTATATATATTTCTTCTTCTTCTTCTTCTTCTTCTTCTTCTTCTTCTTCTTCTTCTTCTTCTTCTTCTTCTTCTTCTTCTTCGGAAACAGCCTATCATCTTCAAAGTACTCTCCATTGCACTTGATACATTTGGCAAATCTGCAATTCCATTCTTGGGAACAGTCCTCAAACTCATCTGTCTGGGTGGCTGACTGCACCTCCTTTGTTTTTTCACCTCTTCTATGTCGTCAAATCACTGCCCTTTTAAGTCCCTCTTAATTCATGGAATCACAAAACGTTGATGGAGCAAGGTCAGGTGAGTCAGGTGTATGGAGCGAGAGAGGCATGCTGTTAATTTATTTTATTTTATTGTGCACTGAGATGACTGCGTGAGCCAGTGCAATGCCAGAGTCACAAATGCACTTCAATCAGTCATGAGTTCACTCTGAAATACGTGTGCATAGTGCCTGAAGCAGCTTCCACAGTACAGAGGGTATTCCTGCTCACAGAGTTCGTATGGCAAGAGGATTTTCATGGTTTAATAGTTACTTAACCTTTAGGAATCTGACTGCTGGTGCTGCTGGGGCTTGGAGGATATTCATGTTATATTGTTTAGCATTTGAAAAAAAATAAATATAGTGTGGCAAATTGTAGTCTTTTTTTTTTTAGGCATCACTGCCCTCTGGTGGTGGGAGTAAGAGGCACAGACTTTGCCCCTGGGAGCTGGAATTGAACCTCCAACCCAGTGGGCCGCAGTCCCGCGCACAACCACTACGCCACCGGGGCTCAGCCCCAAGTTGTAGTCTTAAAAATAGATTTTACCACAATCATGTTAAATTTTCTTGATCATTGATTGCTTTTAATGTAGAAAAAATAGTCTTCTTGAATGTACCTTACTAATGTTCTCATTCTGGAGTCCCAGGACTGTCTACTACTCTGATCAGCTAAAAAGATCCAGAAAGATGGACTCTTTTCTACCAAAGAAATTTTGTACTTGAGATATGAAAACATTAGATATGCTTTTCTGTTCAGAATTTGCTTCTTTCAACTTGTTCAGTTTAAAAAAGGTGAGCTTCAATTTCAACCACTTTTCTCCCAAAATTTCAAGATGATGCTGTAGGTTAACCTTGCTAGCTCTAGCTTATACTACACTGCTCTAAAGCTATTTGGACTGACCAAGGAGGTAGTCCTAGCATTAATAGAAATAAAATATTGGAACAAAAATTAACATCCATGCTGCTGTGTCAAAGAACCTTCTTCGTGACTGGCCTATGTTTATATTTTCTTTTCTGTCTATTCCAGAGTAAGAGAAGTACCTCTTTTTCTTACTCTTGTTTACCATCTGAAACTCCTCCCCCTTTCTACTGTGAATTTGCAGACCACCAACCAAAAACCAGACCAAAAACCTATTGTCTTTGATTAGATTCCAACACACCTAGCCCTTTATAGAGCTTGCAAGGCTTTAAATTATTATAAGAAAGAGTTGAATGAATCCAAGATTGACAGGTCACTCACAACCCTCACAGTCGGCAGCAGTATGGTGGGCCTGGAGCAGGATATGGACCAGCAGGAAGGGAGTTATGGTTCCCTAAAATGCCAACAACCTTCTTTCCCATGGCATCAGGGCCGAGACCTGATTGAGGGGCACACTCCGCTGTAATCTTATTACAACTGCTTGGCTGCTGACAGCTGAACCTTTCATGGAATTGATTATATTATATTAGATTATGCCATGATTGTTGCTATTGTTGAATGCCATTGAGTCCACTCCGACTGTGTTAGTCCGGGTAAACTAAAGGAACAAATTCAAGGATACGCATATCAATATACATTGAGCCCGTCCAGTTCAAAGTCGTAAATCCGATATTAACCCATATGCCCCAAATCAGTCTATAAAGTCTCCTTCCGACTCATGAAGTCACAGGTCAGTGGGTGCAGAGTTCCAGCGCCGACAGGGGTCTCCCCACGGCTCCTCACTTCCAGGGCTCAGGGTCCATCAACAGGAGAAGCAACTCATCGCTGGCAGAGGTTTCCATGTGGCCGCCCCAGCTTCAGAGGTCTGGCTCCATCAGGGCAAAGCCATGTGGTCTCTCTGCCAGCTCCTCCAGCTTCTCAGACACTGCCATCTTGTCTTGCCCGTGATTCATCGTCTCTGAGACTAACTCCCAATAACTAGGGAAGATAGCTTCTCACCTTCACGAGGGAAAGATCAAAAGATTTCCCAGAAGTCTCAGGAGAAAGCCATGCCCACATAGAGGCCTCATTGGCTACTCAATGGCGATATCCAGATTACCAGGCTAAACTCCACCCCTACATTTCAGTCATAAAGTTAACATAACCACATGACTGCCACACCGACTCAGCATCCCTACGCACAAGAGAGCAAAATACTGCCTAGTCCTGATCCATCCTCACAACTCTTCTTAAGCTTGAGCTTATTGTTACAACCACTGCACCAATCTGTTTTGCGAGGCGCTCATCTTTTCCCCTCTCTACTTTACCAAGGACGATGCCTTTCTCCAGGAACTGGTCTCTCATGACAACATATCTACAGTATCTAAGACCAATCCTCGCCATCTTTGATTCTAAGGAGCATTCTGGTAGCATTCCTTTGAAGACAGATCCGTTGGTTCTTTTGGCAGTCCGTGACACTTGTTATATTCTTTGTCAGCACAATAATTCACGTGAATCGATTCTTTTTCGGTCTTCCTTAGTCGATGTCCAACTTTCACATGCATTTGTGGCAATGAAGAACACCATGCTTTGGGGTCAAGCGTGCCTTAGTCCTCAAAGTTCACTTCTTGCTTTTCAATACCCTGAAGAGATCTTGTGCAGCAGATTTACCTGAGGCAATGCATCATTTGATCTCTTTTTTTAATTAAAATTTTAATTGATTAATTAATTGTATTAAAAGATCATTTTACTGGGGGCCTTGACAACCCATAACAATCCATACATCGATAGTACCAAGCATATTTTGCGCATGTGGCCATCATTCTTTTCTAGCCATTTACTTTCTATTGAGCCCTTGGTATCAGCTCCTCTTTTTTCTCTCCCCCCACCCTTCTACCCTCTTGATAAATTGCTATTATTTTCATAGTTTACACTGATTGCTCTCCCCCTCCCCCCATGGTTTCTGTTGTTTGTCCCCCTGGAGGGTGTGTGTGTGTGTGTGTGTGTGTGTGGTTATGTGTCAATCTTGGCAATTGGTTCCCTCTTCCTCCCCTCCTCTTCCCACCTTCTCCTTACCCTTTTGGTATCACTATTCCTCTTCCTGTTCTTGGGTTCCCCGTGTCCTGAGATCTTACTTCTTATCTGTACCTGTGCATCATTGGATCTCTTGACTGCGGCTTTTATGGTGTTTTTTTGTTTTTGTTGTGGACATCACTGCCTCTGGTGGCCTTGGGCGCTACTCAGCCGCTGCTGGATTTGAACCGCCAAGCCCGCGGGCTGCATTTCCGCACTCAACCACTTACGTCACCGGGGCTCAGCCCGACTGCTGCTTTTATGAACATTGATTGAGGATCTAAGCCAGATTAAATGCTTGACAACTTTAACCTTTTCTCCATCTATTATGAATTTACCATCCAGACTGAAGTTGAAACCCTTTGTTTTCATCTGCGAGTACTTTCTTTTTTTGGGTGGGGGGGCATCACTGCCCTCTGGTGGTAGAAGTAGAGGCCCAGCCTTTGCGCCTGTGGAGCTGGAATCGAACCTCCATTCCAGTGGGCCGCAGTCCTGCGCACAACCACTACGCCACCGGGGCTCAGCCCTGCAAGTTCTTTCAATCTTCCTTCCTTGTGCTCTTTGCTTATTGCAAAGTTATCAGTGAGTTATTAGGAAGTCTTCTTCCAAGGCCGATACCACATGCTTCATATACTACAAGCTCCCTGCTTATTTTCCCTGTATGTGGATTGAGAAACTACAGTGAAAGTATTCCACCCTGACACACACCTTTCTGGATTGTAAAACATGCAGTGTTCCCTTGTCCTCTTCTCACAACTGCCTCTGTTCCCTGTTCGGGTTCCATATGAGCACAGTGAAGTGTTCCCATTCTTCGCAAGGCTATCCACGGTTTATTGTGACCCCCACTGTTGAATGCCTTAGCCTAGTCAATAAAGCACAACTAGATATATTTCTGGCATTCCCTGCTTTCAGTCAAGATCCATCTGTTATCAGCAATGCTATCCCTTGTTCCATGTCGGTGGAAAACTGAAGACTGGGAAGAGAATGTATGAGACCCAATTCTCTACGATCATCATTAAGGGATCTGGACGGCCAACCCTGTTTGAGGAAGGTCTTCACATCTTGTAAGATGGAGTTGGGTCCCACTCACATTCTCCAGACTGAAAGCGATTCTCTACACGATCTCCCCACAAAGTGCGACTTTAAAGAGGTCTGTTAAAGCACATGGCTGCTCTGAAAGACTACCTATCGCTAAGAACAAACAGGTTCTATTGTGCTCCCTGCTCAAAGGCTAGTTGACTTTCCTCTGCCTGCCCTCAGGACTGGTCTCGGGTTACTCCCCCAAGAAGCTCAGGGAGATCTAGGGTTAAGACACTATGCATCTTGTTACATATGTGAGTGATGGGGCTTGCTAGCCCCAAGATCATATACACCTGAGAATACATTCGCTCTCTTCTATTCTGGACTTCTGGAAAACGTGAGCATCTGTACCCTTTGTCTGTCTCTTTTTTACCCCCCTCAGTTGCACAGGCATTTCACAAACCCATTAGGGTGTCAGGCTGGACCTCACACAGGTCCTCTTCTGAATCCGTTCTGAACCTCCGGCAGTTCCCTGTCAATCCTTTGTTGTAACTGATGTTGGGTGATCTTTGGGAAAATTTTAGTTGCTTGTGAGATTAATGATAATGTTCTATACTTTGAACATTCTATTGGAATGAATACAAATATGGATCTCTTCCGGTCAGTTGGCAAGGTATCTATCCTCCTAGTTTCCTGGCAGAGATAAAGGCATGCTTCCAGTGATTCCTCAGTTTGTTCAAAGACTGCAGTTGGTATTTCATCAATTTCAGGAGACTTGTTTGGGCTAATGCTTATAGTGCAGCTTGAACTTCTTCCTTCACCCTAGGGTCTTGCTCATGGACGACATGTTGGAATGTTGAGTGCTGACTTGTTCTTATTTGGTGCCATGTCTCTTCATATTCTTTCCATCTTCCCTTGATGCTTCCTGCATCATTCAATATTTTGCCCATTGAATCATTCGATCTCACCCCTGAGCTTTTTTCTTGAGCTTTTCAGTTTAAAATATGCTGAGCATGTTCTTCATTTCTGACTTTTAAAAATAGATATACATTTTATTGGGGGCTCTTATAACATTCAACACATGATTTATAATAAGCATATTTGTTCACGTTGCTATATTCATTTCCAAATATTTTCTACTTGCTTTTAAAAATATTATATTTGGGGGCTGAGCCCCGGTGGTGTAGTGGTTGTGCACGGGACTGTGGCCCACTGGGACGGAGGTTCAATTCCAGCAGTGGGGCTGGCTCTCCTCCTCCCACCACCGGAGAGCAGTGATGCCCCCCACAAAAAAAAATTATATTTTGCTTTTTTTTGTTGGTTTTTTTTTGGGGGGGGCATCACTGCCCTCAGGTGGTGGGAGTAGGAAGCCCAGCCTTTGCTCCGTGGAGCTGGAATTGAACCTCCATCCCAGTGGGCCGCAGTCCCGCGCACAACCACTACGCCACCGGGGCTCGGCCCTATATTTTGCTTTTAAGTTTGAATTTTGCTTGAGTACTTTCAGCTTTAGATGAATGTTCCTTTCTTTGGGGCTTCTAATTCTAGGTCTTTTCCCATTTCATTTTCTATTTGACTCTTTCTTCTAGAGCTGCCCTTTGAAAGTTTCTATTCACCTTTTTCTTTTCCTTGAATTTTCTGTTCATTCTTTCTTTCTTTTTTAATTTTTATTTTGTGACATCACTGCCCTGGTGGGAGTAGGAAGCCCAGCCTTGCTCCTAGAGAGCTGCTGTTGGATTTGAACCATCAACCCAGTGGGCCGCAGTCTCGTGCACAACCACTACACCACCACGGCTCAGCCCGTTCTTGCTTTCATTTCTTTTAGCTACTCTATAATTAAAAGTAAGTTTCAGAGTCTCTTCTGACATCCACTTTGCTTTCTTTCCTGTCTTTTTAATGACTTTTTGCTTTCTTCATGGTTTTAATGTCCTTCCCAGCTCATCAGGTCTTCTGTCATTAGTTTTCAATGTGTCAAATAAATTCTTGAGATGTTCTTGAAATTCAGATAGGCTAGACTAATGACCAAATTTTGGCCCTTTCAGACTTGTTTTAATTTTCTTCAGCTTTATCCTGAACTTACCTATTTGTGATGTTGGTCTGTTTTACAGTCAGCACCTGGTCTGGTTGTACCTGCTGATTTTGTGCTTCTCTAGTGTCTTTTCCCACAGACATAGTCAATTTTATTTCTATGTCAATTTTTTTCCATCTGGAGAAGTCTATATGTATAGTCATCTTTTGTGCTATCGAACCAAAATATTTGCTATGAAGAAGTTTTTGGACTTATAAAGTTCTACCCTGTGGCCTCCAGCTTAATTTCTATTACCAGGACCATAGTTTCCAACTTCTGTTCTTTCCTTCTTGTTCCTCATACTTGCATTCAAATCACTAATGGATCTTGATTTTATGTTGGCTCAGTATTTCAGACTGCAGTTGTTGGTGTCGTTCTTCCACTTCTTCATCACTAGTCTTTGTGGCTAAATTTGAATGATGCTTGGATCTCCTTGAAGATGATTAGATTTATGAGGAGGGTTCCTCCAAACAACTGATGCTCATTTGTTTTTGTTTTTTGATGTGAGGGTGATAGTGCATTTGGAGCTCATTCCCCCAGGTCAGTCTGTTAGTCACGCTTTCTATTTAGAGGTTCTGAAGATACTGTTTCTGAAGAAACAGTGTGCAACAAAAAGACTTAATTTTTAGCAGACGGGGTACTGGTTTTGCTCCCACGACAATACGCCTGCTTACACAGTCATCTCAGCGTGCCAGTTTGGGACACAGACAAAAAACCAGCATGCCCCTCTTGCCACACCTTACTCACCGGACTTCACTTGGTGTGGCTTCTTTTTGTTTCCATGAATGCAGAGGGACATGAAAAGGCAGCAATTTGACGACTTAGAAGAGGTAAAGAAAAAAATGAGGGAGGTGCTGTCAACCATTCAAACAGATGAGTTTGAAAAATGTTTGCAAGAATGGAATCACAGCTGAGCCCTGGTGGTGCAGTGGTTATATGCGGGACTGCAGCCCACAGGGTTGACGGTTCAAATCCAGCAGCAGCTCTCCAGGGCAGTGATGTGGGGAGGGGAGAGAAGAATGGAATCACTGATTTGGCAAGTGTATTAAGTGTAATGGAAAGGACTTTGAAGGTGATAAACTTGTCTCGTTAGAAGAAAAAAAAGAATACGTAGCTTTAAAAAAATGTGGATTTGGGGGGGGGTACCCCTTCACAATCCTATCACATATAGCATTGTACTTCGTGATTGATTTTGTGATATATATTTTTTGACAATGTAAAGCACCTCATTCCTTTGATTGTGTTATTCTTGGCATAATAAACCATATGACTTTCTGATTAAAAATGGCCAATACCAGTTAATTTCTGCTCAATAAAGTCTGGGCTATCAATCTGTATGTGTTCCATTTCACTTTTTGATGACTTCCAATGTTCCTACATTCATACTTCACACATTCCAACTTCTAGTCCTTAGCAGATTTTCTGCAGCCATTTCACCTTACCTTTAAGTCACACCCTCTCAGCAAATGAAGACCCCTAAAGCTCCACTGCTACAGGCTTTACCAGACTCACCTCACCAGGGTCACCCCCATTCTGAGCAATCACCTCCCTCTCGGGCACGAGAGTTCAAGGGCTTCAGAAAGAAGCACCCATCTCTCAGCTATCTCTGACTCCCATGTTTTTCAGACTTTCAGTATCTGACAATGTCTTGAAATTGTTCATTGGGGTTGTAGCCCCTCTTTCCTTCCAAGTGGGTTCTTCCTTTATTGTCTGTGCTTAGTCTGGAAGCTCTGCTGAAACCTTTTCGCTCTGGATGACCCTGCTGACATTTGAAACGCCAGTGATGTAGATTCTGGTATCACAGAAACACACAAGCCACAAACTGACAGACGGAATTAACAGTAGACAATTGAAAGCTAATTTGAGGAGTTCGTTATCCTAGATTATAAAAATTAGCACCCTAAAATACCTCCTATCCGAATCTATTCCTTCATAGTACCATAATGATTCTGTTGTATGGAACAGGAAGAGTGAAGAACCTACAGATATAGCAATGGAAAGATGTATTGCACAATGTCTCTTGGGACTATGAGTTTGTCACCATGAGGTAATTCAAGATTGGGAACCTCTTCTCTCTGCTTTCGTACCTCTTGTAAGAAAAAAATCAGATGAAGGATAGCATTCAGAACATAGAAGGCAAAACATTCTGAATGACTGAAGTAAGTTTGAGAGAGGTACTTTGGCATGGAACACTGAAGGGCCCTCAGCTAATTGGAGGGCAAAGCAGAATGAAAAACTTGGTTTTTATTCTGCTCATGGTGAACCTGCCATCATTGGCTGGCTTTCTGGTAGGTGTTTTGCTATTGGCTGGGTTTCTGAGGCATACCTTCCCTTTCCAGATATGTGATCCTCTGCACCCCCAAATTCATGCTGTGTCCTGGTTGTCAGATCCCCAAACCAACGGTCAATTCAGCCTTTGTGGGGGTTGTGGGAACAGCCTGCCTTTCCTGGCCCACTTTCTGACACTATCTCCATCTCTCCCACTGATAAGAAAATGTGCTTTCCTTGCTCTTTGCTTCCCCTTGTGCAGGAGAGGTCTGAGGGAATGCGCCTCCATCTCTCTTTTGAATGAGAATTTCTTCCATTATCCCAGTAGTTCCAAAATAAGTCCAATTGACAACCCAAAGGTAGCGGGGCAGAACTGGGTGTTAAATTGTGTCATAAAGAAAGGAAATTCAGGCTGAGCCCCGGTGGCGCAGTAGTTGTGCGCGGGACTGCTGCCCACTGGGATGGAAGTTCAATTCCGGCTCCCAGGAGCAAAGGCTGGGCCTCCTACTCCCACCACCTGAGGGCAGTGATGCCTAAAAAAAAAAAAAAAAGGAAATTCACACCTCGAACTCCTTAATCTACATACAGAAAGCCACTGCACCCGGATCAGGGCACCTTATTATTTCTGTGGGGGCACGCATCCGTCATTACCCCTTTCTCTTTGTCTCATTGCAGGGATGTGTGCTTGCCACGCTTGGGAAATATGCAAAACTCTGGGAGCCGTGTCAAGTCCCCACTTGGAGCAGTATCTGTGAGCCCAGTCTAAGAAGCCTTTGCGGCCAACATTTGACGAAAGTGAGATGGCTGATTAAAATGAAAAGGATTGACATGACCACGGTTCCTTTTAATTGGCAGGGGTCAGTACACCGAAAGCAAAATCATCTTTCCCTAGCCACTGAGAAACCACTCTGTGCGAATGTTGGCAGGGAGACATTTTCTTGGTAGACGAGGCTTTTCTAATATGGCATTGAAACATCATCTACGCTAAAAGGAATAAGTTCTCCGATGTCATTTTGCCACTTACAAGTAATCAAGGCAAGTCCTATCTTTTTAGATTCTTCATAATAACACCATGGTTGCTCGGTTCCACGTATCAATTTACAATACACAGCAGACATCAATTTCTTACTTCTATGACACTTTCTAATGCCATTCTTACATCTTACAAATGAGTAGTAGCACATCTCTCTTATGTCCTCATACAATTCTTCCAGAAAGTAGTGTTCCTTCACACACCTCATCTTATCGTGGACCTGTTTCACTTGCACTTCAGAATCACAGAATCCTTGTGGAGATAGAACTTTTATAGGTGTCGTCAAGAACTTCTCTTTGAATCGTTCTCTGGTAGGTTCTAGGGTAGCCCCTGTGCCATGAAACTCCTCAATAAGATCTATGAAACGATCATCCCACCATTTTTCAGGCTCAGAGGTAGGGTCTCCATTGAGCTGCGCAGCTGGGAACAGCAGCAGTAGCAGAGATAGCAGGTGCGTGAGGACAGAAGTCTGCCGCATATTCCTATGGGGAATAAGAAAGAGATGAGGAGATCCATCTGGTGGTGAAAATCCACTTCCTATCAGTCATTGAGCTGCTAGCTGCCAAGTCGGCAATCCAAACCCACCAGCTGATCATAAGGAGAGAGATGAAGTCCGCTCTTGTCAACATTTACAGTCTTGTAAACCCTCCCTAGGGTCAGTATGAGGCCCAAGCAACTCGGTGGCCATGGACTTCGTTTCCATGGCCAGTTTCTACTTGCAGTTTCTACTTTAAGACCAGTTTCCACTATCGGATTCTGTTCTACGTTTTCAGTTCTCAGCAATCCAAAAATAAGTCCAATTGAAAACTCAAAATTCCTTTAAATACTTCTGACATATTTGCTTACAATGAGCTAACTAGGTCATAGAACCCAATGTCCTGGGGCCAGTTCTGATTCATTGCAGCCTCATAATTAGTTCTAATGGCTGAAGATAAGGGAGAGAGATTTACTAGGCAGAAGAGGGAGATGAAGAGGTGAGGATGAGCGAACGAGAGAAAGAAGGAATTAAGAAGGGAACAAGGGAGAGATGAAGGTCAGGAAGGGGGGGGGGGAGGTGTCTAGGACAGCAGAGGGAGGTTGCACAGACTAGGGCCACAATGGACCACCCCCCTCTCATGAACATCCCAATGAGATGAGAAAAATCCTTCAATTTAGGATTTTCTTTCTCTACCTGAGGGGTGTGTGTGTGTGTGTGTGTGTGTGTGTGTGTGTGGTGGTGCTCTGTTTATTGGAGGGTGTTTAGCACTCTCTCTTGACTAGAGGCCAGTGACATCCACTCCTCTGCATTGTAACAACTCCAAATGTCTCCATACATTGCCAATGTCCTCTTGGTGTAGAGATCATTCTTGGTTGAAATACACTGCCTTAGCATTCAAGTAAGATAGGTGTGCTCATATTTATGATTTTAAACCTCATAGGTTTAAATCATAGAAATGGCAGGAGAAAGAAAAAAGAAAAGAGAGTGTATGTGTGTGTGTATGTGTGTGTGTGTGTGCACATGCGCGCAGAGTAGTTTTTTTTCCAACAGACTTGTTTAATGGGACTGTCGGAGAGCTTTAACTCTTAGCACTAGGTTTGTAGAAGGTTATGGATAACAGTGAAAGACCAAAATTCACTTGCTGAGTTCCCAGGTGGATCAAGTCTCCACAGAATTCCTTCTGTCCATTAACCAAGGATGGGAACATTCTTGCTCTCAGGCAGTGTGCATTGGAAAGTGTATTGCTTCCACTTCTCTGATCATCCCTCGGAAAGTCTCCCTGGGGTGTCACCTTGGGTGTGTCCTTGTTGGACACTGGCTTACTGGGGTTGTGTAGTCATGAATCAGGCCCTGACAGCCATGGCCAGAAGTCCCAAGGCCAATTGTGTAAATTCTTCTACCTAACATAATATACATGTCCCAATCATGGTCCTTTTCTCTTCTTCTGTGTCTCTCCTGTTGAGATTTGTGTACCTATGAGGTTGTAAAGTCAGCTAGTATCTTTCTTGACAAAATTAATTAATTGATTTTTAATTTTAAAAATTAATTAATGAAAATTAATTTTAAGTACCACTTAATAATCCATTTGAAAGTACATTGGTTTACCCAAACAGCCCAAGATCTATGTCAACCTTTTTTTCCCTATTAGTTTGTCACAGTTTGTAAGCACTTTTTTTTGTTTTTGTTTTTGGGCATCACTGTCTTCTGGTGGTTGTGGGAGCTACCCAGCGCTGCTCCTGAGAGCCGCCGCTGGATTTGAACTGCCAAGCCCGCGGGCCGCAGTCCTGCACTCAACCACGTACGCCGCCGGAGCTCAGCCTTTGGGGTGTAATTACTTTTTCATAATGTAGGTTTTATATATGCTACAACAATGCTTCTCACATTGAGTGTGTGCTACAAGTCACCTTATGAATTTGCTTAAAATGCACATTTGTTGGCTTAATCGCATTTATTTTTACTCATAAGGTGAGAGTCAAAGCATAGGCAGCCTTCCAAGGGAAGGTTGGGCGTTCTGTGCTACCCTGTAACGAGGCAAATGCTTGACAACTGTTTGAGGTTCAAAGAAGACCTCGAATCTCAAATGTAATTTAAGAAGAACATTTATGAAGTCTTAGAGAGGACAACGACAAGACAAAGGCACATCATCCAAAGGCACAAGATCATAAGAGTGTACAAGGGTTTGCTGAGATTGAAAGAGATGTGGTTAGGGGCAGGGTGTGGCAAAGGAAACTGTCAAGGAGCTCAAATAAATTTCTATGGAAAATAATACTTTTTTGTAAAAATAACCATAAGAGCACATGGAGAACATTATGAAAGTTATACCATACCAAGTACACCATCAACATAAAGAATATGAATTCCTAGAAGAAATATTAATGTAATGATGACATAAAAATAAACGCAATCTTGGTCATAAAAGGAAAGACTAAATTTATATCCTCAAAGTGCCAATAGATATAATACTTCACAAACACAATATTGGCGAGAGGATAGCAGTCATGCATTCTGGTCAGAATGAAATTGTTACAATTGGTTTTGAGGAAAAAATTATTGGCAAATATTTTAAGTGTTCTCAAAAGCATTGCCTTTCCCCCCTGAATTGTAGTATCTAGAATTTTAAGCTGAGTAAATTGGGTTCTATTGAGAGATAATAGACTTTACTTGAGAAAGTAAAAACTTTGAAAATGTAATGGCCAAAATGTAGAAATATTAATGGGCATTCTATAGGTTCATAGCAATGACAATACAAACTATAAGAGTACAATAATTTTTTTTTAATGAGCTGATACCAAGAGCTCCAGCAGAAAGAAAATGTTTTGAGAATGATGATGGCAACAAATGTACAAATGTGCTTGACAATGGATGGATGGATGAATGGATGGATTGTGATAAGAGTATATGAGCCCCCAGTAAAATGATTTAAAATGAAAAGAAGAGTACAACAATAATTGGGATGTGATGAGGCAGTGATTATTCGGTGTTTATAAATTTATCTATTCTTAAAGTGAACTACTTTTGAAAAATTACCAATATAATTGCCCGTGAAATTTTAGAACGACCAAAATATTTTGTGTTCTCTTAGAGTAGTTGGACTGTCTGAAGGCAAGTGACAGAAAGCCCAACAATACAAGAAATACAAAAGAACTGTATTGACTCACAAAAGGAAGTTGTCCACGAGACACAGCGGGATACCAAGAAAACACTGATTAGCGCTCTTGTTCTCTCTCTCCTGCAAACTATATTCTAGGCTGGACTACTCTCATGAAGGTCTCTTCATGTCCTGGCAAAGACGACCCCTGCGCCCCTGTCCTCTTATATTTAGGATCACAAGGTGGAGAGTATAACATGATCCGACATGGAAAATGACTTCTATGATTGGTCTTCTTTCTGCCACATGACTCATTCCAAGGATGAGGAGCTCGCTGATTGACCCCCCTGGACCTCATGGCGCTCTTTGAGAAATAGAAGCAAAGCCACATCAACAAAAGCCCAGGAAAATGCCTCTTTCCTGGCACACAAAAGATAACTTGAAACCAATTTTTAAAGTATCAAATGTACATTAGACAAGCATGAAAAAAATTAATCAAGACATTTGGTGATCTACATCAGTCAGTAGAGAGATAAGTTGTATAAAGGAAAAGGAGACTCTAAAAACAAACACTGAACAAACTATACCTTTTGAATGATATCTTTGGTGCGGCATTTCTTTGTTTTTATTTTTTAATAGTGTCCTTTTACAAATTTAAAACCAGTCACTGAATAAGTGTGCCACTAAAGAAGTGAATTTTTAGGAACCGGACCAGACCTGATCTTAACTATTAAAATGCATGTTTCTTATAACCTCTCAGTTTTACATGGCCACACATTCTTTTTTCATCAGCATCAGGAAAGCTCAATACCTGTTTGTGTGGTTGACCAAAGAGACATCCTAAAGTCTCATAGTCCTCAAGTAGACGCCCTTAGGGGAGTAAATTCTAGAGAAGGTCTTAGTTCAATCAATAAGAAAAATCTAAGCATTCATCAGCTTCACATTTACACTTTTCCAAACATTTGGAGGCAATGGGTACATCAGCCTTTCTCACAGGCACAGGACAGGCATTTCTGCCTTCAAAGGGAAACAAGCACTCAGCTTGCTAGGAAGGCACCTTCTATTTGGGTTCAGAGAGTGAGCATCCCGCAGGCTAGGTAAATAACTAATGGGCCCCAAGATAACAAGCCTGCAGAATGTCTCAACATTGAGGTCAGGCTGAGAGGACATACTGACACACCTTACCCTCAGTGATAGCCTGGGAAAAGTTCAATGCGTCCACACTGGACTTGACACACACAGAGCTCCTTGACCAAGGAATGAGTGAGTTCTACAACTGCCTCAGCTTCCTCTTTTGCGATCCCAGCAAAGAGAGGCAACTGAGGCAGTGTCCTCCCACGGTCTGACGGGAAATAGAACTGACAGTCTGAAGACGTCAAGGAAACTTGAGTTCACAAGACCGAGGACCAGAAAGCTACATAGAGCTCTGCAGAAAGCATCATGCATTCAGTGCTGGCTTTCACAAATGTTTGAGAAAACTACCTGAGGCTACAGGTGGGATGGAGACCAAAGAGATCAGAAGGAATAGTTTTAACTCCCACGAGGCGCTAGACTGAACAACACAAATCCATAGAGCCTCATGAGGTAGAATACTCAAGAAGGTCTTGCCTCAGTAGTGAGGAATAATTACCCTGGGAAGAAGCACTGCTCTGCACCAGCTTATCAAAGCATGAACTGAGCATTCAAGAAGATCAAAGGGTTAAGCTACTGTCCCAGAACAGAGCTCAAAACAATCCCCTGAAATTACAAAAATAACTCAACCAGGGTAAGCCAATCAAGTCAAAGTCACCATATTCGCCATCTCATTAAAGGTTACAAAGCATTCTGAAGCAGGAAAGTACAAAGGCATAGCGAGAAAAATCACTTGATTTAATTCAGATAAGAGATTCTAAAACATTGTGTGTAAATTATTTGAACATATAAACTAAAGCTTAGTGATATTTAGGTTTGATTTTTTTAAAAGCAAGTTTCAGCTATATTCTGCTTACAAGAAATGTACTCTAAATTGAAAAACAAAAGCTATGAAGGGGCTTTGAAAAGTTCATGGATTTAAATGTGATGGAATTTAGAGGAATTTTTAAAGTTTCCTCATATATAAAAGCATATGCCACACTAACACTCATCAAAAGAAAGCTAGGGTGGCTATTTTATTATCAGATAAGGAAGATTTAAGAGCACAGACTTTTGCAGAGGATGAAAAGGGTCATTTCCAAATGATAAGTGGACCGACAAGCCTAAATATTTGTGCTCTAGATAACAAGATTTCAAAGGAGCCCCAGTGGGCCTGAGTACCAAGCATCGAGTTGCTTACCACAAAGTGGGTTGTCCAAACCCATCGGCAGCTCCTCTTCTGCAGAAAGATACAGCTGTCTGTTTCCATAGAGATTTACACTATTGAAAATTCTGAGGATCGATTTTACTTTGTTCCAGCAAAGGTGACTAAGGCTTGATGGGACTGAGTTTTAGATTTATATTGTGCTTGAGTCTTTTAATAGCCACCTGCCAATAATTGTTTGTACAAAGAGATAGGAAATCAGCAAAGATATTTAAGTTTTGTAGGTTTTAAAAATTTTATCAATTTAATAGAATTAACGTTTATGGATTATTCCATACAGGAAGCACTGAATATACAAAAAATATTTTCTGATATGCACGTAGGACATCTACCAGGATATGTACTATTTTCAGCCACCACGCAAAACTGAAAAGAACTCTAGTGACACTTGTGCCCGATGTGTTCTCTGACTTCAGTAGAATTGAATTTGATAGCAACGAGAGGTTTCTCTCAAAAACTCAAAAGAGTTTGAGACTAAATAACACCTTTCTAAATAACCAATAGGTCAAAGAAGAAATCAAAAGACTCCAGGAAGATTTAAGAAACAGAAAAAGATTGTGATTTCCAAGTGTCACCCTAACTGACCATCACTTGCCTGTCAGCTTATTGGACTGTGGTGGCTTGTGTGTTGCTGTGAGGCTGGAAGACTTGTTTGATGCTACTGAGGACACTCAGAGTGAATTGTTTTTAGCAGAACTTCCAGAGTTAGGGAAGGAGAAGGAATAAGTTGACACTTCAGTGGAATAAGCTATCCATTTCACAGGAATTGGTTACTGAAAAATCTTACAGAGAGCAGCAGAACTTTGACAGGTACTAAATACTTCTTGAATAGGAGCAGACTAGTGTCAGAGACTGTGTCAGAAGATAAGCCCTTCAGGTCAGAAGGCACTCTAAATATGACTGAGAAAGACCTGTTTCCTCAAAGCAGAGGCACCATAATGTGGGTGGAGCAGTTAAAGTAAAGCCATAGAGACTAAGGCCTTCTTGACCTTCATTTGTATCAGGATCGGGGACAGGCTTATCAACAACCTGCAATATGCAGATGGCACAACCTTGGTAGAAGGCAAAGAGGACTTGCCTATGAAGATCAAGGCTCACAGCTACTTGGCCAATTGACAGGAAGAGATTCATATTTGTCCCCAAATCGAAGAGAATACTCCGATTTTGAAGCAATTTTATTGATATCACATGCAAGTAAAATTTTGCTGAAGACCATTCAACAAGGGTTGCAGACTGACAGGGAGCTGCCAGAGTGAATGTTCAGGCTGAATTCAGAATAAGATGTGGACAAGAATTATCAGAGCTGATGTCAGGTGAATCTTGGTTGGAAAGCAGAGAATATAAAAATGATGTCTACTTGTGTTTTATTGACTATTCCAAGACACTCAACTGTGTGGATCATAACAAACTATGTGTGACTTGGAAAAGAATGGGAATTCCAGAACACTTCATTGTGCTCACGTGGACCCTATATGCAGATCAAGAGGCAGGTGTGCAAAAAGAAATGGGAATGTTACAGGGTTAAGATTAGGAAATGTGAGTGTCCGGGTTGTATCCTCTTACCATACTTCTTCAATCTCTATACTGCACAAAGAAATCAGAGAAACTGGATTATATGAATAAAATTGAGGCATCAGGACGGGAGGAAAGATTATTAACAACGCAATACATGCAGCGAACACAGCCTTACAAGTGAGGAAGACTTGAAACTCTTGGTGATGAAGATCAAGAATTGCAGACTTCAATATAGATTACAATTCCATGTGAAGAAAGCCCAAAATTCTCACAGCCGGGCCCACATAGTATCATCATGATAAACGGAGAAAAAAAATTGAAGCAGCCAAGGATTTCATTGTGCTTAGATCCACAATCACCCCTGACGGAAGCAGCAGTAAGGGGAACAAAGGATGCATTTCATTGAGTAAATCAGCTGCACAAGACCTTGTTAAAGTGTTGACAAACAAGGGGTTTGCTTTGAGGACGAAGGTGAGCCTGACACGGGCCATGGTATTTTCATTCGCCTCCTACATATGTGAACGTTGGATATTGAATAAAAAAAGACCAAAGAATGGATGCAGTTGCATTGTGGTGCTGGGAAGAATATAGAAAGAACCACGGACTGCCAAAAAGAACAAACAAATCTGCCTTGGCAGAAATACAAACAAAATGCTCCTTAGAGGCCAGGATGGTGGCACTTCATCTCACATACTTTGGACATGTTATCAGAAGAGAACAGTGCCTGGAGAAGGAAATCATGCATGGTAAAGTGGCGTGGCCGTGAGTAAGAGGAAAGTCCTTGACAAGATGGACGGGCTCGAACATAAGAACAATTGTGTGGCTCACGCAGGGTTTCATTATGTTGCACGTAGTTTCCTATGGAGTAGGAATCAATTCCATGGCATCTAAAAACAGCGTCTTTTGCTAGCTTAGTAGATATGCTGCCGAAGTGAGCACGACCTTTGTTATCTCGTATCAATGTTGTGCAGTTTTATTTGTGTGGTTTTTTGTTTCTCTAGTTAGATTTATGCCTAAGTGGTCTGTATATATTTTGCCTCTCATGCTAGAGAAGTGCTTTGGTTTGTTTCCCCAACAGCTCTCAGACAACTCTCTCTGTGCTTGGCTTTTCCCTTTCCTTGTCTGAATTTTGGATCGCAGAGAAGTTATTCCTTTTAACGGAGTTCCACGTAATTCTTGGGATTTCTTCATCTTCATTTGCAGGGATGGGCGTGGTTCCTCTGTTGTTACTTGTTTGGATTTTCCTCTTTTTCACTGATCTTTTACATTTCCAAGCATGATGTCCCCCATGGACTGGTCTATCCTGATAACATATACAAAGCACACGAAGAGCATTCTGCCTGTATTTCTTCTACAACGGATGTGCTTGTTCCTCTGGCAAGCAGAGAACTTCTGATATTCTTTGCCAACACAATCATTTAAATGTATTCATTTTCTTCTGGCCTCCCATATTTATTCGCCAGTTTTCACAGGCATATGGAAGCAAAACAAAATCCTCTGCCACTGAGCTCACTCTGACTCAATGCGACGCCTAGTAAGACTCCTGGGGTTGGGAATCCGTCTGTGAACACACGGTCTCAGCTTTTCCCCACTGAGCCGTTGTAAAGTTGGAACCACCAATCCTGCAGTTCAGCAGCTCTATGCTTACTCAACAGAATCACCATCTGCATGTGTGGCAAGAGAAAATGCCATGGCACGGCTGTCAGCTGAGTTTCATTGTTGGAGAATTAATGGAAACATAGAGGAAAAGATACAGAGATTCCGTTCACCGTCTCCTGAGTCCTTCTTCTCCCTAACATGGCCTTCTTTCCCAATATTTAGGCATTGTTGAAGGTCCCGTGTATTGTTCCTGTGTTGAAGCTGTGAGTGAGCACTATGACAATGAACGAACGCTTTTCAAAGCATCCCCAAGGAGCACTTTGGCAGACCAAAGGTCAAGTAACTTGTCTTTGCATAAAGTGAATTTTGATATAAAACACCATCTGGATTTAATGGTAGACACACACATCAAACTCTATACAACTAAACCAGAGCTTCCTCTAGGAACAAATGAAAATACCTCAGAGGCTGTTTGAACTGGGTTGGTTTCTTTCGTTGGCCAGTTGGAGGAAAAGCTATCGGTCATCAATCACTGAATGTGTTTGCCTCTGATTGAATACACCAGCCATCGGTAATCTGCCTATATAAATGGTCCCTGTTAGAAGGCTCAGATTTTGAAAATACATCTCTCTTCCAGAGAAGTGCATGAAGGTGTCCCAATTTATTTCTTGTGATCTCGACTGTGGAATTCTTTTAGTTGAATCACGGTAGACATAATAATTTCCTAACTGTGGATCCAATGGTCAGGTATTCAGTTGCAGTTCTTTTAAGAAATATATTTTTTGGAGGTGATAGGTGGGGAGTGCGTATTATGAAATGTAACAATGAATCTTTGACTTAGTAAGAGTTCATGTTAAAAGGTTTGTAATGGACAATTGAAAGACTAAACCGAGGGAGACAAACGGAGCTGGCCAGACAGGAATTTTAGTATAGATTTAGTCATGATCAAATGAATCTAAAGGAACACTGTCCAGTTGACGTTCGAATGGAAGCCCTGTGGTCCCTGTTCCACATCTGGCTGCTGCTGCCGCTGTATATATTCCTTTGTTGAGCCCACACTGTTATCAACTTTGGGTTTTGTGGTTAAGACTTGGAAAGACCTGCAATAGGGGGATTGTGGTTAACCTAGGAATGATACAGGAAACACTGCTTCTATATTTGGTGGAGAAAATTCATTTTGTACAGTTTATTTAAACTTAAATAAAATGTGGGTTTTGTCTATTAAGAAAGAAAAAATACCATGGCTTGGGTGAGGTGCACCTTAGTCCTCAAAGTGATATCTTTTGTTCCTTAGCATTGTAAGTAGATTCTGTAGAGCCAATTTTCCTGGAGCAATGTCATTTCTTTCTTGACCACTGCTTCCATGAGGGTTGATTGTAGATCCCAGTAAAATGAGATCCTAACAGCTTCGATCCAGTCCCTTCTCCATTCATTATTCTGTTGCCTATTGGTCTAGTGAGAATGTTGCTTTCTTTACATTCAGCTGTACCATCTTACTGATCTTCGTCAGTAAATCTTTTAAGTCCTCCTAACTTTCAGTCAAGTTGTACCATCTGCACACTGCTTTTAATAAAGCCTTCCCTCATGGGCAATTCTGCTGGTGTTTGGAACACCAGTGGTATGCAACATTACAGCAACATGCAAACCAAAGCAGTCGAACAAATTGATGGACAAGTGTTGGTTAATCTAACAAGGAGTTGTGACATGGTTGGGGGGCGGCATAAGGATGGATGTTGTGTTTTGAGGCATAATCTGGTAAGGAGAAGGGAATATGGACATTGGATTGTGAAAGATATAGAAATAAGTTTATGGGGAATGGTGTCTGAAAGGGAAAACTAAGAGTAATTTGTGGGCATCTTTTAAGTGCCCATCTTTCCAAGCCCTACTCCCACATCATTTTTCCCTCTCCACAGGCCCCTGACTCCTGGGCCATTCAGAAGGGGGGTTAACTATAGCAGGTCACAGAGCACAATCACATTTCTGTAAAGAAGAACATGGAGTTCCCAGGACAGTCTGAGCGCAGGAGAACAAGGCCAGCACAGCACAGCAGCCTAGCCCAGAGCGTCAACATGCCCTGGGCAATGCCAACTTCTGTTGGCCTTTGATCTCCCACAAGACGAGATCCACGTCCCACTCAGGCCCTGCAATGAGGTCCAAACTCTGAAAGGTCATGAGATGCTGGAATGGACTGAGTTAGGTTTCTTCCCTAAGGGCCTAGTCCCCACCTTCCAATCGATGTTCTATTTCAACAACTCCACTGTACAGTGGTTCTGGCCTCATTTTGAACATCTCGGAGTTGTGGGTTTTTTTTTTTAAGTTTTCATTCTTTTTTGTGTTTCAATATCAGCAGATTTTATTATCTTTCTAGATTTAAAGATTTCGTTATCTTTATAAATTATAACATTTATCTAGACGTAAGAACATCCACAGATTATGGGCTGCAACACTATACATAGTACATACTACAAACATTTGTTATTCGGTACTGTAGTGTTATTTCTGACTCATAATGGCCCTTTGTACAACAGAAGAAAACACCGTCTGGTCCTACACCATAAAACACACACACACACACACACACACACACACACACACACTGAAAAGCAACCAACCATGAGTGTGAGACATTGTAACTTGAATACGCTGGAAATTGTGTATATACCTGTCTGTATAAGAGGAGGAAGGAGGGCCAGTGGAGAAAAATGGTGTGTACAGAGAATCTGAAAACTAGAATATAACTTGTACCCCTTGTCTCTTATGCAAATAACAACATTTAAAATTATAAGCTTGCTTATAAAAATACTTGGGGGGGGGGGCTGAGCCCTGGTGGCGTAGTGGTTGTGTGCGGGACTGCAGCCCACAGGGTTGGTGATTCAAATTCAGCAGCAGCTCTCCAGGAGCAAGGCTATGTTTCCTACTCCCACCAGGCCAGTGATGCCTCCCCCCAAAAAATACTTGGGGATGAGGGTGGGAGAGCACCCATTAGAAAAGACAGATAGCATACACATTTTTGGCCCCAAAATATGGTGACCCAAACTGCTTTCCAAAAAGATTGCACTGGTTTGCTTGCCCAAAAGGTGGGCATGAAAATATCTACTCACTCTCCCAAACCTATGCCACCACTCTTATTTGTTCATCTTAGTTCTGCTGGCTCAACAAGTTAAAACATGTGAGCGACATTATTTTGGCTGTTAAAGGTGGTCTTGAAAAGTTGAACATATTGGACAAGTGGGAAGGATTGGGGGTTTAAGAGCAGTGATGTCATGCAAAACCTCTGTGGCTTGGATTTGAGAAGATCCACTTCAAATGGGTAAGCTCTCTCCCAAATGCCCAGCAAGCAGTTCCCTTAACAGTGGACTTGTGCTGGCTCCCAGGTGTCCCCTATGATGGGAAGTTTTTCTGTATCAAAGAAATGCAACGGAGGGCTGAGCCCCGGTGGCGTAGTGGTTGTGCGCGGGACTGCAGCCCACTGGGATGGAGGTTCAATTCCAGCTCCACAGGAGCAAAGGCTGGGCCTCCTACTCCCACCACCTGAGGGCAGTGATGCCCCCCCCCAAAAAAAAAAACAAAAACACTGGAGGCCTTGAGAGCCAGGTTGAGAAGCGTATATGTGAAACTACATTTGGGGAGTCGGGGCAAGGGAGTGCGCAGAGGGAAGAGTCATCTATGGTTGGGGAGCAGAACGCTGGCATTTTATCAGCGCGTAATATCTTAAAATATGAAACTCCAAGCTCACCATCCCTCTGAGGGTTCTTGGAATGCCTGTTATGCCCAGGAATGGCAGACTTTGAGGATAAGTGACGCTGGCATTCAAGAGTTGCACCCTCTCCAACACTCCACATTCAGCATCTTGCAGACTTCATGGCATGATCATGACGCAAGCAGACCCTGAGAGGTTAGGGCACAACAGGACTGGACCCCAGAGCTTTCGAATCCTTCAGAGAGTAGAAATTCCTGGTTCCCACTAAGTCCCTTTTATCGTTTGGGTTTTGTTTTTCTTTCTGGGTAAAGGAATAAAGCTATACCACATTTTGAGTGAAGTTGGATTTGCTTTTTCTGACACATCCAAAAATTTCCTTTTAAGAATGTTGTTTCTGGTACAAATATGCATGCCAGTCAACACTGAAACTCCTACTGTACAGGAAGAAGGTCCTTGAATTAGAGAGCAAGGCTGGAATTCACATTGGAACTAAATTCTTACCGAAAGAAGATGTCTGGTATTGTTCTAGACAGTGGCTGGAGCCCACTGCATTCCCTTTTTAATCTCCAATTCAGATCCAGGGATCACATCACCCATTCTAAGACCTATGGTCTTCTTCTGTTAAAAAGAACCTATTGGTTCCCTAGCACTTCCCTGTATCATTCTTTCCTCTGATTATGGAGTACAAGTTGAATGCTAAATGTATGCCTATTTGACTAAGCCCTTCGTGACTCATTGTTTAAACTATTCACCCCTCTAGAATGAGATGGGCATCCCACTTAAAAGGCATTGGGAAGGGGGAAATGTTATAATCATGCATATTTGTTGATTGTCAGAGCTCTGCAGTATCCATATACTAGGAATCCCACACTGAGTAGAAAAAAAATAATTAACTATAAAGAATGATGTACAACAGGAAAACTTTGCAGTGATATGACATTTATTGTCATGCATTTGTTTAAAATTCAGTCTCAGAACAGGAATAGTATGCAAGATGAAGAAACAGGAACAACGAGGACAAATTAATGAGCAAGAGAATTGACTATATGTATGTTGGGTTAATATATGCCCCAAAAACCTAAAAATAGGCAAGTCATAGTGAAAAAACTTTAAAATGACAGAATTGAAGATCAGGCCTACCTAACAATAGGCCTTGATATAGGACTTCCTATTTCCATCTTATTTATCTCCTCTAGAGCTTGTCATTCCATACCCACCCCAGGGTATTAAGGCTATGCTTGAATAAAAAATTGCATTAAAATCTTTCTTTCTTTAATAGCAACCTGTGCAATAGATAGAGACGAAGATAGAGAAATGACGATTCCAGAAGGCTGCAACTGTTGACAGTGACTGAGAGTCGGCCAAAGGATCTTTGTCGTCTAAGGGACAGGCAGGCCCATCATCACATGGGTGGGTATTCACATTTGTGTGCATATGTTGATGTACGTTTTTTACCCAACAATTTTCTTGGCATGCAATTCACATGTGATAAAACTCAGTAGTTCAATCACATCAAGAAGTGCTGTACAGTTATCATCCCCATCAGTTTTAGAACATTTTCTTCATTTTTGTATTCATTTATTAATTCCCCATTTTCCCTCTAGCCGTACCCCCAAGGAACCAGTAATCCAGTTACTAAACTATCTCTATCCCCTGGATTTCATACCCAGAAAAACATATCCTTATAAATGAACAAGAATAACAAAGTAGAACCGATAAAAACCTCAATTGAAAAGAAAGCAGAAATGTTAAAAACTAGAGCAAATTTAAATGGACATAGGGAGATCCATTGATAGGGTGCTAAATTTTAACCTAACTGCATCTGCAACCATCCACTTTCCACTGCCTTCTGCATGTGAGCAAAGCTATTTACACCGTTGGTCCATGGGCAGAAGAGATGCACTAGGGGCTTACTGCACATGTACTTCTCTTTTTTTCTTTTAAAAACTGAAACAGCTTTCCTGGACTGTGATCAGAGGGGATCCACCAGAAGCTTAACCCATGCATGGATCCCGCAAATGGATTTGGGGCTTCGCTGTCATCCACAGCCTTTCACAAACCAAGTGTTCACAATTTAATTTCTAATGCCATTCTCTCCTATAGATTTCTAGAATATTATGTAAAAATCTTGGATCACACAGGCCGGCATGCCTGTTTTTTTTTTTAATTAAAGAAAATCAATTATACAAATGTCTTCCCCATTCATTGACTTTTTCTTTGAATAGTTGTTATGTACAACTTTTTAGTCATGCCTGTTGCTTTTATATTTTCGCCTCTCTAATTCTTCCAAGCTAAATTTAATCTGTTTTTTGACTTTATAATTAAGCTAGGGTGATTTGGTTCAGAGAAAGAGGGAAAAATAGAAAGTGAGACTAAATGACCATCTGAACTCCAGGAGCCCTGGTAAATTTTAATTCAGTTACCCATAAGGTTGAATTTTTCATTCAACTAGTATAAATAATCAAGAGCTTCCTGTGGTGCTAGAGGATATGTGGAAACGACAGGTGGGAAGAACTGAGAACGGTCATTTCTTTCTTTCGAAAGACCCCAGTCTCAAAATCCCGTGGGATTTACAACTTGGAGACACTGACTGATCAGCTCATTAGAGAATGGCCTGTCAGAATGGTGAGTATTTTCTTTAATGAAACAATGAGGTAACATTTGTATTGGCATCTGGGGAATTGTTTTCCTGTCGTGAATTGGCACAAAGCCGTGTCCAGTCCTGGACTTTCCTGGCAGCTTGTTGGCGCCACCACATTGTCTTGAACCAAACCAAGATTCAGTTCATACTTGCAGCTGGGGGCCTTGTAGGTTCCATGGATGATTTCCTTGGACTCAAGGATGAAGCTATTTCTCCACTGGAATGATCTGTTAGCTTCTGGCACAATTCTCCAGCCCGCCATGGTATCACGACACTCTCTGCCATTCCCTGAATGGTTCCACTTAGGGAAGTCATAAAGCAACTTCGGAAAGTCTGTGAGGAACAAGACATAATATCCTTAGACCTACTGTTGCTGGTATTTTTCTCGAACAGGGCCAAGTTCATTAGTATGTCAATGGCCTGCTTTTCTTGGCTACTTTTTGCCATGGCATATTCCCTCTCTTCCTCTGAAGATGCTTCTTTAATTTTCTCCACTATCCTTCCTGTGTTTCCCGCAAGAAGCAGCTCCAGGCCCAGTAGCAGCAGAGGAAAAATCTCCAGCCCAGTAAGGGTTTCCGCTTCTCTGCAGTAAAGAGAAACATTAGGAGATTAAAAAAAATACAAAAACAAGGAGAGATTAGTAAGTGGTTGCCTTTTCCTGATGTCAATTTCCCCAGGATTAGCCCTCCACTCCTGTAAGTAAATTCACCTATGAGAAAACAGGTATCAGTTAGGAAATGAATACCAGCTGTAGAGTCAGAAAATCCTAAATCAGATCCCTGTGGAAGAAGGTGGGGGGAGGGGCAGGGAAGAGAAGAAGGGGGAGAAGGAGCAAGAAATGCAGTAATAATTATAAGATAAAAAGATATTATCCCTGAGGCCAGTAGTAAGAGTGGAGATACTGGGTGGGTGCAGGGAAGGTGGGGTAGAGAGGGGAAGCCAACTACAAGTATGTATACATAACCTGCTATCAGGAGGACAGACTTTAGAGGAGTGGGTGAGGGGAGACATGGGCAGTCTAAGATATGACAAAATAATGATAAGTTATAAAGTATTAAGGGTTGGTGGGGTTGGGGGGAGCAAGGACAGAGGAGAAAGGATAAGAATCTCATGTCAAGGGCTCAAGTGGAAAAGCAGATATTTGGAGAATGATGATGGCAGCAGGTAGGTGAAGGTGCTTGGCACAGTACATGTACTTATGTTTTGCAAAAAACGATGTATGAGACCCCAATAAAAGGACTTTTAAAAAGATGTGATCCCCAATAAAATGATTTATAAAAGAGAGACAGAGGAAAGAAGGAAGGATGGAAGGAAGGATGGAGACAAGAAAAGAAAACTGAGACTGAGGACAGGAACCCATTTCCCTAAATCAAAAGACACAAACATTGTCCTCGAGGAGGGTCTGCAAACTGGTTCCATGTGCAGGTCTGTCCGTCTGTACATGTGGCTCTGAAGAAGAAACTGAAAATAAAATAAGCCTTGTTTCATTTAAAGGGTAGTATTCAGATAAGGGTGATTTCATTTGTCTGCAAAAGTATATTTACAGCTCTTGGATAAAATTTAAATTACTATGAGGGGTGGGAAAGGATATTATCTTTCAACGGTTGCTGCAAGCCAAGAGCTCACTCAAAAAAAGAGATATTATCTTTAATGTGCTCAACAACAAATCATTTTTTCTCTGCCCTTTTTCCTAAGTTATAATCTCACTGGTAGGGTGCCTGGGGGTGGAGTGGACATAATAATCTTGACCAACATGTTTTTCACTGTCACTCACTACAACTTCTACAGCCTCACTCACACGGTACCTGGTACAGGATAGCCCCTTGCCAAAAGTACCATGGTGTTTCCCTGTCTTGTCTTCCTTTCCTCGCCCATTCCCAGTCATGGGCTCTCTCTCTTTACCAGTTCCGTTGGCAAGTGGAACCTGGGGAAGATGATTCCCACACGTTGGAGGGCAGATAGTGAAATTGTGTTCGTTCTCCGGGGATTGCTGCTATTGGGTCAAACTGAGAGAAAAAAGGGCGAGAAGGGGGAGGCTAGAATTGGATGGGGCAGAGGGCAGAGACAAGGTGGCTCTAAGAACTGTCAGAGCACTGAACAAGACGTCATGTGACAGGTCAGAATCCCAGTGACAAAGGGACACGACCGCCTCCTCTTTGGCCACCCTTCCCTCTCCACTGATACTTTAACCCAGAGTGAGCTTTCTTTTTCTCAGAAGGGTTACAGCACAGAAGGTTATGCCGAACCCCGGACAACATGTGCATTTCACCTTTGGAGTTCATTAGTCCTTGTTTCTCTTTCTAACTGAAGCAGAAAACATCATTGGTCTGGGACCTCAGGCTCCATACGGTATCTGACATGGAGTGATACACATACTTGTTTCACAGCAATATCAATTAACAGCATAACACTGTTTGGCCTTTGAGGGAAATTCTTAATATGAAAATATGGAACATTCACAATAGGAATCCCGGGAAGAATTGCTATTTAGGGACACAATTTTTTTTTCTAGCTCTAGAAAAATTCCATTTTTCTTTCTTCCATTTCGATTTCATTTTTGCCAGATTTCATAGAAATTGTAGATAAGACTATTTTACTTTTGCTTCATCTCAAGGGCTTCTTCTGCCCTTTGCCTTTCTGACGTGGGAAGATTGGGTTTCCATTTGAAGATCTTTTTGTGGTCTTTGTCCAGTTTTAGCCTTGTGATACTCGCCTTGCTGGGCGAGTGCCCGCGCGGACAGCTGTGCCATTAGCTTTATCTCTCTGCATCCGTTCGATGTTGGTGACATACTTCTTCCTGTACATCTGGACCATGTTGCCAATCTGCTGACCTTTGAAGTGTCCCCTCACAGCCTGAACTTCATCTTCCATGTAGAGGGGCATGGACCAAACATTGTATGTCTTTCTCAGTTCCTTGCCTAGAGAGGAAGACAAAATCTTCCTAGCAAATGAGGGGGAGTACAGATTGGAGAACCAAAGTCCATCTGTAGGCAACGGGACATCCCCTTACAGAAGGATCTTGGGGAGAGCTGCCAGGCAGGGTGCAGTGTAAGAATGATGAAACATACAACTTTCCTCTAGTTCTTCAATGCTTCCACCACCACCGCTCCGCCGGCTCCCCCCCCCCCCACTATCATGATCCCAATTCTATCTTACAGATTCAGCTAGAACAGAGGATGTACACTGGTGCAGATAGGAACTGGAAACATAGGGAATCCAGGACAGATGACCCCTTCAGGACCAGTGGTGAGAGTGGAGATACCAGGGGGGTGGAGGGGAGGTGGAGTAGAAAGGGGGAACCGATTATAAAGATCTACATAGAACTTCCTCTCTGGGTTATGGACAACAGGGATATGGGTGAAGGAGACATTGGACAGGGTACGATGTAACAAAATAATCGCAATTTATAAATCAGCAAGGGTTCATGAGGGAGAGGATAGTGGAGAGGGAGGAGAAAAATGAGGAGTTAATAACAAGGGCTTAAGTAGAAAGCAAATGTTTTGAGAACGATAATGGCAATGAATGTACAAATGTACTTGGCATACAATGGATGTATGTATGGATTGTGATAAGAGTTGTATGCACTCCAATAAAAAGATTATAGTAACAAACTGTAGAAATGATACCTGAAAGGATGATCTTAAGAAAATGATTTTAAAAAGAAATCTCCTGTTACTAAAAAATGAATGATTCAATTTGAAGAGAAAAAAATCTTCCTGAGCACAAGAGAAGGTGCATTGAAATGTCTTTGGGGGGGGTTGCTCCCGTTCTAAGTCACAAAAGGATTGGACTTCATTTTGATTGCTGCTCCTTCAGCGATGACCCCAAAAGGGACCCATTTTAGCTTACCTCTTGACCACCTCTAAAATAACCTTTGTATCTCATGTGTTACCCTTCTTATTTATCTCCCAGTCATCACTCCTCACCCCTCTAATCCCTTCAAGATCCTCCTTTTCTAGAAGCACCATTTGCAGTGCATGATTGTAGAAGTCTTGCCCCCACGCGGGAGGACGTCTGACTCCCTGAGTCTGGAAGTGTACGTCCTCGAAATGTAACCTGCTTCTCTCACTGCCACTGTGCCAGCTCTGACTCAAGGGGACCCCATAGAACCGAATGAACTGGCCCTGTGGGTTTCTGAGACTGTATAGAAAGCCTCCTTTTTCTCCCACATGAGCAGCTGGTAATTTGAAATTGCTGGTCTCGTGGTTAGTCGGTAGGATAGTGGGAGGACTCGCTAGAGGGAAGTGTTAGCACTGAGAAGCAGTAAGAAATGCAAAAGGGTTTCCAAAAGTTCAGGGGCAAATTCTCTCATCTTTAGATTCCACTTCCCCCCCACTAACCTGCCGAAGCACCCCCTTTCAATGAACCATTGGAAAATAAGGTCCAGGTCAGGGTCTCCCTAATTGTAGCTACAGGGACTCTGGTTAATGAACCATGGGGTACGAGTGACTCACCAGCTTTAGAGAGTCCTCTCTGTTCTGATCTTCTCAGTTGAGAAACTTCAACTGTCCCTTTGTCGATTTGGACTTAATTCAACCCCAGATCAAAGAACGAGATAGACCTGTGCTGGTTGTCAGCTCTGTCTTTTGTAAACTAGTTCTGGATAAGGATCCTGGGGAGGGGTGACAATCATAAGAAAAAGACACTTTGCAACCTTCCCTGGTTCATGGTTTCTTCTTCCACCTGGGTGGCCCTTTTGTGTCAGGCTGCAGTATCCACTTCTCTGTTGCCAATGGTTGACTTTCCAGAAGTTTGGATGCTACTAAGAGCTCCACAACCTGTTTTCTGATAAGACAAGTTTCTTCTCACCTCCCTTTCCAGGCACAGAAGGAGCTACTGTATAGGAATGGATGCAGCTTGAGTTCCATATACCATCTATAGAAAGACACCAGGCAGTGACCTCAGTCATGTCTACCCCTACAGAACTGGAATTAGGGTGAAGTGCAAAAGGACTTCACGTTAGGGATAACCTTGAGGGACCCCCAGAGGACTCGAGAATCAAGGTAGATACTCTTCTAGCACAGTTTTTAGAGTTAGTGCAAAAAGAAAGCCCTCACAGAAAAAAAAGAAAGCCCTCACAGAAGACTGTCACAACCTTAAATAGCAGGGTCTGACCTTGTCTGAGCACCAGTTCACTTCTCTCGCCTCACCACAATTCCAACCCTGTCAGATGCGATCTCGACGTAAGAGTTGGACTACTTTATTCTTTGGGAAATTTTGCCTTCATTTTGTGTCTGTGGCTTTGTAACTGTTGAGTCATAACACGCAGTGTCTCCGGTTGACCAGTGTTTGGGTGCCCCTTGAATTTTGTACCTACCCCGAGGGTCTTGTTGAGGCGACCCCAGCTCCATCCCTGCCCACAACTCACTCTCGCCTCTCACCAAAAGACCCGTCGGCAAAGGACAAGGCATTCAAACACATTTCAAACAAGTTCCTGGTTTAATTCAGTACATTTTTATTTATGTTTTATTGAATCGGGATAAAAGCGTCCTGGCTCAGCACGAGTGGAAGGATAAAAGGGTGCCTGGACAGCACATTCCGCTCAGGGGGTCCGACGTGCACAGTACAGGCCTGTCTTCAGAGTTGCCGGCACCCGTACCAAGGAGAGAGGAGCAGAGACGCTGACCCCACGTTACTAGATAAATCCCTGGAAATGCACTGCCCGGATGTCATTGCAAGTGACAAGAATGAACCCCTCCTTGGAGGAAAGGTGGTACCTGCAGGCAGGATATCTGGTGCCTTCGAGGAGCTTGCAGAGGGTCATTTTGAATCGTACGCTGCTCTGGAAGCAGGCCAGGGCAGTCTGGTTGGGGCAAGCCACCTTCTGGGGAGACGTGCAGACTGAGTTGATTTTCAGAGGCCTCTCGTGGATGAAGACGTGCTCCCGCTTGCAGGTGTTGTCCGGCTCCTTGATGGCTCTGTGCAGGATCATGAAGTTGCAGTACCGCACGGCCACCTCACTCTGGGGGTAGTCCACGTGCATCTGCTCCAAGGTCGGGATGCCTGAGGCTTCGTTCATCTCGTTTTCCCAGAACAGGAGCAGCAGGAAGACGAGCACCATGAATATGAACAGGGGTATGAGTCCTTTGACATCTTGGGCCTTGATTCCTGTAGAGGAAGGGGACATAGAAACGACAGATGGTCGGTCATCCTTCAATGAGAAAACCTCCCTGCCACCCAGTCAGTGCTGAGCGGAAGACGCCCTGGAAGCTTTGTGGGTTGGGTGTTGGGCTGCTAATGGCAAGGTTCGCGTGTTCGACTCCTCGAGGGAAAAGACCGAACGAATTTCCTACTCCTGTAAAGAGTTTCAGTCTTGGAAAACCCACAGGAGCGGTTCCACCCTGCCCTCTACCGTAAAGTGACCAGACGTCCGGCTTTTGGTGGGACAGTCCAGCTTTCAAATAATTTGTCCCACGGTGGCGTTTTAAAACAGTCCTGATTTTTGTAAAGAATGCAGGGCGAGCTAGTGAATGGCAGGAGAACGGGGAGGGAATCTACCCCCTCTACCACCCCACTGCCCCACAGTCAATGGTGTCCCGTTTTACCAATGTCAAACTCTGGTCACTTTAGGGTCACTATGAGTCTGCTCGGATGCAATGGCAGTGAGTTTGAGTCTCTACACTTCTACTACCCCAGCCTCTGATGTTATTGCCCCTAACTAGTTAAAATAGATCCCCCACCCCGCGCCCCACCCCCCCTGCTAGTTAAAATCACGCTGATGCTGTCAGACCCAGCTAGAGGGAGAGCTTCTGCAGGAAGCCAGGCCTGGCTCTTTGAACTCTCCTTCGGGTATTTAACAGTTTGCTCACCATCCCCCCAGCGTTTGTCAGGCCGGTTTCTCCTGAGCCTTCAGAGGGCTGAAGCGCTGTACCTGCTCGCCTTCCTTCCCTGACTAAGTCCATCCCACTCCTTAGGCTCTCGGTGCTTTTGATTCATCAGTTCTTCCTCGTTTGTTCCCAGGCTCCCCTGCTGCCGCCA
Source organism: Nesogale talazaci (assembly GCA_004026705.1). NCBI lineage: Eukaryota > Metazoa > Chordata > Mammalia > Afrosoricida > Tenrecidae > Nesogale > Nesogale talazaci. The sequence goes on from PVJH01010431.1 coordinate 52,780, forward strand.
CGCAGGCTAGCTGCTCTTACCTGCCCGTTTCGCTGGAGTTCTCATCGGCAGCATACTCTCCTGACCATGGATCTGAGACGGTCCTGTGCACCTCTCTGCGCCTTGGTAGTCACTGGTACAGAGCCAGCGGAGGCTGAGGAGCGTCAAGGAGGAAAGAACGAAAAAGGAGGGACCTGCAGAAATATGTGCTTTCATGCCATTGGGGAAGATTGGACATCACCTTCAGCGGGAGAGTGGGGTAAGGCAGGTCCTGAATGAATCTTCATTAAACACTCGTGGGTTTTTAAAAACCGCACTTATTCCAAGTTCTACTTTGTGTCAGGCACACTAGCTTCTGTGAGCTACATGTCCCATCAGTCTTTACTACATGCTTATGGAGGAGAGGCGGTCTCTGTCTCATCAAAAAAAGGAGCTGCAGGAAGGTCAAGGTGGGGATGGAGCGAGACTTCCACCCATCAGCACTTTCCATGCTTTCATTGCTGTGTGAGGTCTGGGCCAGTGTAGAGATGGTTGTCCAGAATTGACATTCATCTTCAGAAAGCCTTGGGCTCCTGGAGGGTTGGGTTGCCAAATTCTGCCTTGCAGATCAATCGAACATTGGAACCCCCAGGGGGTCTCTTGAAACTGCCGGCTGCTTGCCCCCTTCAGACATTCTCCTTGGTCTCTACCATGAGAACCTGCTTCGTTTGGAATTGGGCATCATTAAAAGACCCCCCCCTCCCCTTATGGTTCTAGTACATAGTAGTTTGGAATCACTAATCTATGGCATCCTGATGAAACTTAGATGGGGAATGAACATGACATCAACTTCTGGTTCGCTGAGACAGGGCTGGAAAAACGAGATTCCGTCCTTGCTCTTTTTCTTATGAAAAGCGAGCTACAAAGTCTTATCTACATACCCCTCTCTTTCCCCATTTGGGGAAGTGGGCCTGCCGTTAGGTGCTGACCAGTCAGCTCCGACTCCTCCAGACGCCACGCCCAACAGAAGGAAGCGCTTGCTGGTCCTGTGTCATCCTCACAGTGACTGCTAGGCTGGAGTCCATCTTCACAGCCAGGGTGTCAATCTCCAGTTGAGGATGACCTTTTTGATGACCTTCCACCAAACCTGGTGTCCTGTTCTGGGAACTGATCTCTCCTAATAAGATGTCCAAAGTATGTGAGACAAAGCTACAAGCTAGCTTCCAAAAGACCTGTCTGGCTGTACTTCTAATTGCCTTGGTCAGAGGGCCCAATCTTGTAAGCTCTTCGATTTACCATCAAGTATGTGACCCAATCACAGTCCCGTTCTCAATTCTGTAGTCCCACTTGTAACGGGGACTACACCAGCCATGCTTTTGTGACAGTTTCCCTTGTACTGGCATGTCCCACTTCAGTGGCTTCGTTTGGAATTGCAGATCCTCAGATGCCATGGAGGCCTCCGGCCAACGGTTTTGTTCATCTAGATGAACTGGCTTCATCCTATGACTTAATAAATGGATCTCTCTAAATTATATTTGAGATGTGGGGCAGTCTCTTTTGACCCCGACAGCATGAGCTAAATCAAAATTACCCCCATGGCTATTCTCTTAAAACGACAAGTCACCTAAAGATGACCAAGTTAAGAAAAAATGTCAAAGAACCATTGAGGCCATTAGAAAGTATTGAACACTCTATTAAAACTCTAAAGCAAAAATAAAAGAAATTTGCCATGAAAACAAACAACAACAACAAAAATGACAAATCTATAGCTACTGCTTCTATTTCTTCATCAGCCACACCCCCAGCCTGTGAATACTACCCCTTTCCACACTAGGATAGTAGGGAGGTGCTTTCTGTCTCAAGACCCCCCCCCCCAATTCAGCGTGGTCAATAGGGATATGAGAACTTGGAGTCTGGGCTCTGATCCAACCTAACAGAAAGAAGTTGAGGAGCAGGTGCTAGAATTGGGAATATGGGGAAGTAGCAGTCTGAAATGACCCAGGGAATCAGCATTCTGAGTCACTGGGACCCTTCCTTAAGTCAACCACCAAACTCAAAAGCCAAAGTCACGGTCATCAAGTTGGTCCCAACATAAAGTGACACTGTCACACAGAGTAGAACTGCCCCTTTAGCTTACTGACACTAAATCTTGTAGCGTTAGTGACGTCATCCCCCTTCCTTAGAGCGGCTCAAACTGCTGACCTTCTGGTGAGCGGCTGAGGTCAGCCACCGAGGATCCTCAATCCTAAATCGGCAACATACTCACAGAAACAAAAATGTGAACATGACTGGAAAGCCGTGGGGGCAAACCTGGCAGGACCTGTGGATTTGGGAGAAGGGCGTAGAAGTATAGGATGGTGCTGCGACTCCTGAAGTGGTCTTGAAGCTGCTGGATAGGAATCCGTGCCCTTAGGTAACTGGAACATGCGCTTCCAAGTCTCCTGGACTATTCCGTCTTGAGTCAGGTGGAAGTTGCTGGGTATCCTGTGTTTCCATGACTCCAGGGAAGAACTCCAGTCCTGAGGTAATAAGACCCCAGGCCAGTTCACCTGATAACCTTCCACTTTAAACCTCTGAGACATAGCCTATCTGAATGCTTCTAGCTTCCCCATAGTAACAGCTAAGTTCCTATAATATGATTGGACGTTAGCATCCTACAATGCCATTGGATGATTGGTCCTGTAATGTGATAGGACAAAATTGTCTTGTAAGGCAATTGGATGGCTGACTCAGCCAGCTGAACCTCATTTACATAGCCCACAGTGTGGGCCAATGGTTTTTCATGCTGCAAAACCATGACCTTATAAGGATATGATTGGAAACCAGGAAGTATGTGAAAGAAATTACTTGATTGGTCAATGAAACCTATATAAGCCTTGCAAAAGCTGTAATAGAGTTAGATCCGCACCACCGAGCCTGTCTCTGGAGTCTGTGTGCATGAATGACTTGACTGTACCGCCCTCAATTCCCTGCATGCCTGACCTGTTCCCACAGAAGGCATACATTATGCTTGGCAGAAGAGTTTACAAAATAGGTCCAAGACACTCCAAACAAGGTAGTCAGAGCATGACTGACTCATGCCTCTGTAAACCCAGTACCCCATCCCCCATCAAGGACATACCCAGGCAGGCCCCTAAGAGAGTTTGCTGCTGCCTGAGCAGGTCATAGGACTGGTGGCAATCCGCTTTTTTTGTGGGCATCACTGCCCCCTGATGGAAGTAGGAAGCCCAACCTTGCTCCTGGAGAGCTGCTGTTGGATATGAACCACCAACCCAGTGGGCCGCACTCAGCCACTACGCCACCAGGGCTCAGCCCACAATCCACTTTTTTTTAAAATCATTTTATTGTGGGCTCTTACATCATTTTTCACAAGACATAAATAAATATACTGTGCCAAGCACCTTCACATGTCCACTGCTATTATTATTCTCCAATCATCCCCCTTTTCCCTTGAGCCCCTAGTATCGGCTTTTTCATCCCTTCCCCTCTTCCCCTGCTCTCTCCTCCCCACCAACCCTCAATACTTTATACATTGTTATTCTGTCTTATCTTACACTGCCCGACCTCTCCCCCAACCCACTCCCCTGATGCCCATTCTTCAAATAGGAGCTTATGTGTATATCTTTGCAGTTGGTTCCGTCTCTCTTCCCCATCTTCTCTCTACCCTTCCAGCAGCTCCAATCTAACCATTGGCCCGAAGGGGCTCACCCATCTTGGTTTACCCATATCTCCAGCTCCCCTCTCTACTAGTGTACCTTCTCCAGTCCATCTGGATTTGTAAGGTAGAGTTGGGGCCATGATGGTTGGGGGGGAAGAAGGCTTCAGGAACTAGAGGGAACTTGTGTGCATCATCACTGCCCGGCTGTCCCTTGACTGGTCTGTCTCCTCCCCGTGACTCCCCTGTAAAGGGGTGACCAGTTACCCACCAGTGGGCCTTAGGTCCCCACCCTGCTCTCCCCCTTATTTGTGATGATGTGATTCTTGTTCTTTGATGCTCAATACCTGCTCCCTTCAGCTGCTCTTGATCACACATGCTGGTGTGCTTCTTCCATGTGGGCTTTGCTGTTTCTGCACTGAATGGCGACTCGATTATCTTCCAGTCTTTGAGACTCCAGACATTCAATCATTTGGTAGCTGGGCATGATGTTTCTTCTACTCTGTTTGTCTCTGTATCCATTTGTCTTTAGAGATATCAGGAGTCAATTGGTGATTTTGATTTTTGTTCTTTGATGCCTGATACCTGATTGTTTCAGCATCTCATGATCGCACAGACAAGTGAGCTTCTTTTATGGTGGGTTTTCTTGCTCCTGAGCTAGATGGCTGCTTGTTTATGCTCAAGTCTTTAAGACCCCAGATGCGATATCTTTTGATAGCTGGGCACCATCAGCTTTCTTTACCACTCTTGCTCATGTTCCCACATGTCCTCAGTGGGCATCTTGGGGATATGTGCACACAGTGATATGTGTTCCTCCTCCTCCCCCACCCCCACCCCCCATTTGATGTCTATTACCTAGACCTTTCACCACCGTGTGGCCATGCTGGCTGCTGTGCTTTTCTGTGTGGGTGTGGTCTCTTCTCAAGTAAATGGTCTATTGTTTATCTTCAGGCTTTTAAGACCCCAGACAATATATCCTTTGATGACTGGGCACCATCAGCTTTTTTCACCACATTTGCTTGTGCACCCATTTTACTTCAGTGATCATGTTGGGCCAGTGAGCCTCGAAGAATACCAGATTCATAGCACCAAGTGTTCTTGCATTAAGGGAGCACCAGGGTGAGGGCCTAAGGTCCATTTGCTACCATAGTATTTGGCCTATAGATATGTTCTTAAATTTATTCCCACCTTCTACTCGATAGTTGTACTTATGTATGGACATACCTATGTTTAGACCTTTGCAAATGCCCTTTGCCTTCTAGGTCTTTCCTCTATTTCCTTCCATCTTCCTCCTGTCCCACCATCATGTTCCACCTTCATTGGTGTTTCAGTGTTTCCTCACAGATTTATTGTCCTTGCTTAATCCTGACCAGGCCTTCCACACCTTCCTTTCCATCAATTCCAGACCACTTGTTGCTCCCCCTCCCCTGTCCATATGTTTGTCCACACCCCCTTCCCCTCCCCTCTCTTGTGCCCCCCGGAATCGTTGTTTGCCCAGCCCTTTCTGTGGCACAATGGGTCTCCAGAGGGATGTATTCCTCTGAGCATGATGTGTCGGCGTGGAGCTTGGACCGGCTCTCTTCCTCTTCCCCCCTTCTTGTCTTTGTCCCTGTGGGTGTAGGATGTGGGCACCTCCCCCAACCTGTTCTCTGCCACGCCCACTTCTAGGGATGGAGTCCGTCTTACTCTGGTTGTGTCCGGCTCTGTAGCTCTCTCTTTTCTTGCATCCTTCCATACGTCCACGCTGTTCTCATGGTTGGGTGCAATCCACTTTTTAATGCACTGTGCCTGATGGTAAGACTGTTCATATGCCTGGCTAGAAGTTAGGTTTATGCAGGCTTAATTCACAGTTGCATTGATCTGCAAGTGGATTCGGGGCTTTCACTCTTATTCATAGTTTTCTGCAAATCTAATTCTCAAAATTCACACTCATTTGGGAACTACAGAACGAGTTTCAGAGAAGCTGCTAACTGCCAGATGCAATGCCCCCTGCAAGTTCCTCGGCTCTTTTCCAGCTCCCTCACCTGACTCCTTGCTCTGGTGAAGTAGACAGACTAGGTCCTGCACTTGACCAAGAGCAAGCTGTTCCTGATCTTGAGCAGGACCTGTTCTGAATCAGAGGTCATCAATCTCGGTCCCCACTCCACCCCCTCCTGCGGTTACATCCTCCGGCTATGAACATGGGAGGGCCTGTTTTTCTTTAAGGCAGCAGTTCTCAACCTGTGGGTTGCACGACCCCTTTGGGGGGTCGAACGACCCTTTCACGGGGTCATCTAAGACCATCAGAAAACACGTAAATATTTCACGATATATAATTAAATATTGTTTTGTGACCCATCACTATGCTTTAATGATGTCTAGTTATGTTCCATTTGTAACCATGGAAATACATCCTGCATATCAGATATTTATGATTCATAACAGTAGCCAAATGGCAGTGATGAACTAGCAACAAAAATAATTTTATGGTTGGGGGGGTCACCACGACATGAAGACCTGTATGAAAGACTTGAGGCATTAGGAAGGTAGAGAACCACTGCTTTAGGGGAAAACCAAGCCATGTGTTCTTTTGCAGCTGTGGAAATTCAGGCCTTGACCATCAGCTCAGTAAAGGAAGAGGGAGGGGAGACTGACTTTCCTATCAGCTACTTGGGAGGCCCCCTTCTCCTTCAGTTTTCCATTTCTGAGAATGCCTTGCTCCTGTGATCAAAGCCTCTCTGGTTTCTCGTCTGTGTCCAAGGCTGAGTCTCGCATCTGCACAGAGGAAGGAGAACCCTTCGCCTACAGCCTTCCCTCCAGCAGCAGTCATCAGATCTTGCACGCCGTTTCCAGGCTCTGCTCTCCTCCCTGGATCACTTGCAGTTTTCCAGCAAAAACAGATTAAACGAATGAAAGACTTAAACCCCAAACAACCACAGAGCCCAAGGAATCCAGATGCTCTGAGAACTCCCTGTTCCGAAATTCCAGATGCTCTGAGAACTCCCTGTTCAGAAATTCCCACTAGAGCAGGGATTGGAGAGGAGGTCTGTGACCTCATGCCTGCTTCCCTGGACCTCGTCGGCCTCTTTTGAAAATGGCACCAGTGAATTGGAAGCAAGACCACAGACATTTTTATTTCCGCCGGTCCAGTTTCAGTAGGGTCTGTCAGATCTCTCGTGGGAGGGGTAAACCTCGGTCCTGGGCTTCGAGTGAGAAAGAATTCACACCGAAGTCTGGATTGTGATCCAAGTGAGTTTTTTAAAAGCTAGAAGAACATTTCAGGTTTACACAGACACCTTTAGGGCCCCTCATGCCTGCACAGCCTGCCTAGATGCTGCTTGAGAGAGAAAGTCAGTAGGGATGAGTTCTGGGATCCTGCCTTTTCAATTCCTCTGCTGGGCGGCCTGGTTGGCGATCCTGGCCGACCCCATTGGCTGAATTGAATTCACCTGACCCAGATGGGCCAATCCAGGTGTACGGGAAGCTGGAACCTCTGAGCATATGCAATGGATGCCCCAGTCCCTGTGCCAGCTACCTAGAGATCCTTCTTGTCACTTATTTGTTCTCTCCTGCCTTGGCCATTCCAAGAGTCCACTCAGCGCTTGGGACATTAATTGCTGCTTCAGCCCTCTCAGAGGTGCATCTCTTATCTCCCCCCAGCCTTTTCACTCTTGGATGTCTCTTCCACCCATGAGGGTCTGTGTCTTATCTGCTCCTCACCTCTTTTTGTGCTGGGGATTATGTGACGGAAAGGCCTCTGTTTCCCTCTCCTTGGGGACACCATTTCTGCCAGATTCCTGCCACCGACACCTCTCCTTCCCCTGCCTGTCTCCATTTAGCTAACCTTAGTATTATTAGAAGAAACCAGTGTAACTATCATGTGGGAAGTTGGAACAATCTAAGCACCCATCAAGCAGCCAAGTTTCTGGAAGGGGACTCCATTGACCAGACTTCCATAAAAGTCTATCTTCTTTCTCTCTGTGTTCCTAAGAGTGGTTATTAATGGGGCTCAATTGCTCCAGGGAAAGGATCCAATATTTGTGGGAATGTTAGGTAGCTAGAGGCAGAAACCAGGGTTGGCCCTCTGTGCCAAAGCCTCTCCTCCCCCTTTACAGGACGTTGGAAGCCAATAAAGGCTAAAGGGCATGCATGAGTTCAGGTCTTTGAGACAGGAAGAGTCAGTATACCTGGGTGGGCTCCCATCAAAGCCAAGTGGGCTTAATTCAGCCAATGGGGTCTACCAGTACCAGGAGTCCTCAAATGACAGCCCTCGGGCCACACGCTGCTCACCGAGGACATGTATCCAGCGCGCCAGGTATTTATCCAGCGCGCCAGGTGTTTTTGCCGGAGCTGACTGTCCTGCTAGCAGCTGATTCATCCTGGTCCATAGTGAATTTGTTCATAGTTGGTTGCTTTTTTGAACTATAGTCCGGCCCTCCAATGATCTGAGGGACAGTGAACTGGTCCATTGTTTAAAAAGTTTGATGACCCCTGACCAATACTGTGGACTATGCCTCAGGGTGGGGGATACCTGAAAAGTCAGAAACTTTGAGACCACCTGTCTCTTCCCACCCCCTTCAACCACCCCACGCCCACACACACACTCAGTGGCTCCTACACAGTTCAGCAAGACTGGGCTGCCATCTCTCTTTCTCAGGCTTATGTTCAGTTTACTGTAATGCCTGGAACTACTTTTATCCATAATAAAGCCCCACTTGGATCACAAACCAGGCTTGGCGTGAATTCTTTCTCTTGCAAAGCCAAAGACCGGAGGTATTTTTAACCTAGAAAGCTAACAGTGACAATTAGAGTTAGCACAGTCCATGCAATGGGCAAGTGGACAAAGCACAGAGAGCTGTAACATTCCTCATGCGGGACTATGTTCTTGATTATAAGAGACCTGAAATTCGATGTCCAGTGGCTCCTATCCACCCTAGGCTGCAGTATAGCTGTGTTTTAAAAGACACAAATTGGGCTGAGCCCTGGTAGCCCTGGTGGTTGAGTGCGGGACTGCGGCCTGTGGGCTTGGTGGTTCAAATCCAGCAGTGGCTCTCAGGAGCAGCACTGGGTAGCCCCCACCACCACCAGAGGCAGTGATGCCCACAAAATAAAATTTTAAAAAAAACTAAAAAACACAAATCTCCTTGGTGCTTATGTTCCTCACCTCCATCCCCGTGTAAAACATGTCAACCATTCTCCATTGATTTGCAGATGTTGAAGGAAGCCTTTGCATCCAGAGCCTCACTTCAAGCCACTCTTCCTTCCTCTGGATATTCCTGCCATGTCCTCCTTTCAGTTACCTGAATCCACCTGTCTTCATTACAATTCAAAATTTTCAACAGAGCTACTTATTTCATGGAATATTTTTAATTCCACTCCCCATCCCACCACCTTAAATCCTGTGTCCTTCTGTAAGCTAGATTTACTCCCTATTGGTAGTTAGCTTAACTCACACTGTAACAGCCTCAGGTCTCACTCCATTCTCTGTGGAATCAAAGTCAAGATAGACGTTGTGCGATGATGTGGTTGTCTAGACATTTCTGCCGGGAGGGTCGTTAAGATGGCTTGTATGACATTTATATCTTGGGATTATCTTGGGATTTGAGTGATGGAAAAGTACATGATGCCCCCAAATATCCACTATGATATAAAGATATGTAATCTCTGTGTATTTGGAGGACAAGCGGAGTCCATGAGGATGGCCCGTATTGCGTGCAGTCAGTCTCCCTGTTGGTGTCACCTTCTAATAATGTGGAGTTAGAGAATGGGCTCCACTGCTCCACCCAAGCAAGATTTTATTCGAGGCAAGATTTTCTTTTATGAAACAAGAAATCCCAAAGGAAGCTGACAACCTGCTTCCACTTAAATAAAACTCTGCATTTTCCCAGCCTTTTCATGACTGTATAAATTAATTCTATTTTTTTTGTTTTTAAAGATTATCTACTGTTCCACCAGTGGGCAATAATTTCTGTTGCAAGCAGAGTTCCTTGAAATATAATAGATGTTGAATAAATATTGAATCAATAAATACTGATTGAATGAAACAACATATGAAGGAATGGCCTAACATAAGTATAGTTTTGTCTTTAAGCATCATACTATAGGGTTCTTTCCAAATTCCTATCTTGTGTGCGAGTTACTTTGGTGGGGCCCTATCTCTCCAAATGGATATAAGATGAGAATGATCAATATAAGAAAAGAAAACTGTGGATTCATTTCTTTGCGGGCTTGTTTTTTTTGTGGTTTCCTCCAATTTCAAACAGTTTTTGAATTTTGTGAATGATTCGATAATATCTCCATTTGAATATTTATTGTCTGTTCTGTTTCCCTCTGCTATCCTTTATTTATTGTCTTATGTTTACTCTCCATAGTGAAATGGTCATCTGTGATGTCTTGTTTTAATGTATTAAATTCTGTTAGGCAGCTACACAAGGAGGGGGTGTTGTCCTCCCATGTCTGTAAAGGCCCCCACAGAGGAGGCTGGGAAGAAATCAGGTAACCATTAGACATCTGGGAAGACCTCAAACTGAGCATGCTTGTACTCAAGCCCCTGAGCCAGGTGAGAGGTACACCTGGGCGGTCCAAAGTAGACCCAGGCTCATGACATCACTTAGGCAGCCTCAATCCAGCCAATGGTCAACCAATACCATCAACCATGCCTCCCCAGCCAGAGGCTTGAAATAGCTGACTGTTGGAGGCCTTTCTCTCAGACCCAGCTAACCTCCCTCTACCCCTCCCGGTACCCCCTGAGGGAACTCCCTGCCTGCTCCAGGTCTACTCAGGGCCTACACAGCCACTCTGGCCCCCTCAATCTCTGGCCTCTGCTTCCTCTTGCCCCTTGCTTAAGCTGACCAGATACCCCACTTTTTAACAATTTAACAACATCCTGTGGTTTTAAAAAATTAAAATAAGTATATTGCAATACTATTTTAGCTTTCTATGAAAATTTTTGTTGCTCCATATAAACCAAATTTTTAATCAAGAACTCCCCACCCCCACGCCACCCCGGTCAATGGTGTCCTGCTTAAAGGCTGGTCACTTTAGTGTAGGGGTGGAGTCTAGCCTGTCAATCTGGAGACAGCTAATGAGACATCTGTATGAGCATGCTTTCTCCTGAGAATTCTGGGAAGTCTGACCATATTTCCCCCTTGGACATGAGAGACTTGTGACTCAGTCCCTTGGAGGTGCTTTACTGACAAGACACAAGACTGATTTGTGAGACATGCCAGAGGAGAAGTCATATGGGCTTACCTTGATGGAACCAGACCTCTGAAGCCTGAAAAGCCATGCAGAGACTCCTGCCAGTGCTGAGATGCTTCTACCACCATTGGACACACAAGACTCTGCACCCACTGGCAAGGTGACTGTCCTGGCATCATTGCATGTGCCTCGTGAATCTGAAGAAGATTCAATAAACTGGCATCAGACTTATATGCTAATATCAGACTCATGAGCTTGTACTGGATTGGGTTGGGATGTGTGTTTATGAATTTGCTTCTCTAGTCTATCCAGACTAACACAGTAGTCATAGTTTTATAAATTCCTTAGTTTTTCCTTATCTTTAAATGTTTTTAGGGCTGAGCCCCGGTGGCGTAGTGGTTATGTGCGAGACTGCGGCCCACTGGGATAGAGGTTCAATTCCAGCAGTGGGGCTGGGCCTCCTACTCCCACCACCGGAGAGCAGTGATGCCCCCCAAAAAACAAAAAACAACAACAACAACAACAAAAGTTTTTATTTATCTCTCATATCTGAGAGAGAATTTTGCTGGATATACATTGGTTTTCATTATTTTCCTTTCAGATATATTTTTAATATATCATTCCACTGCATACTTGCATAAATGATTTCAGTAGAAAAATCTGAACTCATCTTTATTGCTTGGACTTTTTTTTATTAGGCATCACTGCCCTCTGGTGGTAGGAGTAGGAGGTCCAGCCTTTGCTCCTGGGAGCCGGAATTGAACCTCCATCCCAATGGGCCGCAGTCCCGCGCACAACCACTAGGCCGCCGGGGCTTAGCCGGACTTCTTGTTTAACTGTTTTTTTTTTTTCTGTGCGGCTCTTAGGATTGTTCCTTATCTTTAATATTAGAGTTTGATTATTACATGTTGAAGTGATCTCCTTTTAAGGGCAATTCTGTTTGGAATTCCACGGATTTCCTGCATAGTTATTTTATGTTCTGTCATGATGTTAGGGAAATTCTTCCTTAATATTTCATCAACTATTTCATCCGTAGTTATTATCTCTTCTTTCCATTCTGGGGCATTTATCCATTACACGTAGTTCTTTTTTATAGAGTCACATAGTGCTTTGGGATGACCTTCAGGGTTGGGTTTGGGGACATTCTTATAACCAGGTCTTTTATTTTGTTCTTAAGAGATTCATTTTCAAAAACACTGATTCTTTTGGGGGGGGGGCATCACTGCCCTCTGGTGGGGGGAGTAGGAGGCCCAACCTTGCTGCTGGATTTGAACCTCCGACCCAGTGGGCTGCAGTCCCACGCACAACCACTACGCCACCAGGGCTCAGCCCCAAGAACACTGATTCTTAATTCCAATGCTTCTATCTTATTTGGTCTTTCACAGAGCTATCCAGTTCTAGTATGTTGGTCTGCCATTTATATTTCTGTTTAAAGTTGTATTTTGTCTAATTTGTATACATTTTTCTGGTCATATTCCTTCAAGGTCCTCCTGAGTTCTTGAACTGTGGCTTGTATTTCTTTTCTATCTCTATATACTTTTTCCTCTAATCGCTTAAAGTAATTGGTAATCTCATTGCTATAAGTCTCAACAATAGAAGAAATAGATCTAGCCATTAAAAAAACTCCCAACATCAAAAAGTTCAGTTCCACTGGGGCAAAACACTAAGAGCGTGCAATGGAGCAGCAAGAGGAGCAAAGAAATGATATCAAAAGATCAGAAATAGACTTTGGGGGCCAGCGTGTGAAGCCCCATAGATTTGGAAAACACTTCTGATACTCAACAAACAGACCTGGAACTATCTTTAGACTTTTTCTTTTGTTGTCATTGTTGTTTTGTTTTTCTTTGTCTTGTTTTTGTGCTTGTTATTGTCTGTGTGTGTCTATCTAGATAAGAAAGGCAGGATAAACAACCCAAAGGAGAAGACAATGGGACCAATGGTTCTGGGGGAAAACAGGAGAGAGGAAGGTGGGGGAAATGACGACAGGTGTCAATCAACCCAGGGACCAGGGAACAAGTGATCTGCAATGGATGGCGAGGAGGGCATAGGATGTCAGGTAAGATTTGATTTAGGGTAATGTAGCTGAAAGGAATTACTGGAACCCAAATGAAGGCTGAGCTTGATAGTAGGGCAAGAGGAAAGTAAAAGGAAATGAAGAGCTAGGAGGCAGTGGACATTTATAAAGATCTAAATACAGGTATATTCATATGTAAATATATTTCTATACTATGATAAGGAAATAGATCTATGTATACATATTTATATGTTAAGTATTAAAGTAGCAGGCAGACCTTGGGCCTCTAATCAAGTACTCCCAGGTTCTATCCTCAGAGAACCCAATAGACTCAGTCATGGAATGATTGAACGATTGAAAAGCTGGCATGGCCCCCTAGAGCCAAATGTATGGAGTTAGTGCAAACACATAAGACCCTGTTTTCCAAGTCTTTGATCCTTCTAGAAGCAGACTGCGGCCTCTTTCTCAGACAGGGTCATCAGAGGCTGTGCTGCCAGGACTCCTTAAAAGAGCTTCCCAAGAGAGAGACAGGAGGGCTGTGACCATGGGTCACCCTCTAGGTTTGGAACTGAGCTTACTTTCCTATGTTAGAATTGTCAGCCATTTAAGATGAGATGGGCAGCCTCTATCTGTTACCAGGGACGCCATTCCCCAGTCAACATTCTAAGAGAAGAATCTTACTTCTTGTCAACGAAGACTATTCGGGAGAAGAGCAGGATGTCCACAGGAGCAAATGTTTGTCAGGAGAAGAGTCTGCAGATGAGGATAGAAAGGGCCTATCCTACGCTCCTCTCCCACCTCCCTGAACAAATGCATTGCTAGGGTCTATAAAGGCTTTCTTGGAAGGAAGGGATAGGCCGCTTATTCATTAGGTAGGTAAGTAGGGATTCCCAGAAAATAGTCCTTTTGTTTATACAGCAATGCCTTTAAGATAGATTCTGTCACCGGCCTTCTGGTACCGGTGACCGGTGCGCAAAACTTATTCTGGTATGTCATGCTTGTGGCGTTGATTTGGGTTACTGGCCCAGGACGGTGAAGGTCAGCGTGACAAGGTGGTGTCTCTGTGAATGTTCCAACCATGGGGATCAACTTGCCTTGATGCCATGCCGACAGGAAACTGTGTCGCAATGCACATTGTAAAGATTACCATCTGAGGAGGCAAGGGCCAATTTTGTTCAAATTGATAGCTGGGAGGCTATTTAAACCAGACACTGCATGCCACCAGGTAGACTACACATACCATAGTATGCATAGTTGCTATCTGATTGAACAGATGCAGGGAAGTGGACTAGATCTTTCTGAGAGGAAGTTTGGCCAACCCTTCCAGCCTTTCTCAAGAAAAAGGGGCTCCCGGAGCTAAAGCAAAGAGTTTCAAGCTTGTTTGTTCCCTGACTATAAACTTCTTGCACTTTAGAATGTGAGTCACTTTTCTTCTCGTTAATCCAAGTAGGCCATTGGACGCAAGTCACAAGGAGGGAGCAGACCAGCCCTTAGAACCTGCCTTTCTCAGGACAAAATCCAGAGGGTTCAGGAAAGGCGGAGGGATGGAAACAGGAAGTCCAGGGAGGAAGTGAGATGTGGGATGGTTCACTGAGGGATTGCAAAACCTGAGTTGAAACAAAGTGGGTATGAATTGCTGAATGTACACTAATGATCTCTGAAAGCCTTCTGCTAATTCACAGTGTGGTGGTGATGTACTCGTGTGTCAAGTTCATGATTGGGAGTCTAGGGGTGGAGTCCAGTCTGTCACAGCCAATGAGACCTCTGTGTGGGAATGGCTTTCTCCTGAGCATTCTGGGAAGTCTCACAGTATTTCCCAAATGGAGAAGAGAGACTTGACTCACTCTCTCTTGGAGAAGAACCACTGAAAAGACAAGATGACAGGATACTGATCGATCCTGATTCCTGGAGAATGGAGGAGTCAGAGAAGAGGCCACATGGGCTTGCCCTGATGGAGCTGTCCTCACACATGGTCTTACCTTGGAGTCTATTGTTAGAGCCACTCTGTCACTCTGTCTCATCAAGGACCTCCCTCTTTTTCAGTACTGTATAAATACCGGCCCCCTCTTTTTAAAATCATTTTATTGGAAACTCGTACAACCGTTATCACCATCCATACAGCCATCCAGTGTGTCAAGCACATGTGTTGCCATCATCATTCTCAAAGCATTTGCTTTCTACTTGAGCCCTTGGTATCAGCTCATTTTCCCTCTCCCTCCCTACTCCCCCCTCCCTCATGAACCTAATTTTTAAATTATTATTTTGTCATATCTTACACTGTCTGACTTTCCCTTCACCCATTTTTCTGTTGCTCGTCCCTCAGGGAGGGGGTTATATGTAGATCCTTACGATCAGTTTCCCCTTTCTACCCCACCTTCCCCTTCCCCTCCTGGTATCCTACTCTCATTATTGGTCTTGTGGGGTTCATGTGTCCTGGATTCCCTGTGTTTCCAGCTCTTATCTGTAACCCGTGTACATCCTCTGGTCTAGCAGGATTTGTAAGGTAGAATTGGGGTCATGATAGTGGGGGAAGGAAGCATAAGAGAACTAAAGGAGTGGGTGGGAGGAGGCAAAAAAAAAAAAAGAGAACTAAAGGAAAGTTGAATGTTTCATAGGTGCTATACTGCACCCTGAGTGGGTCATCTGTTCCCCTTGACCCTTCTGTAAGGGGGTGCTCTGTTACCTACAGATGCGCGTTAGGCCCCCACTCCGTACTCCCCCTCATTCATAATGATATGATTTTTTGTTCTTTGATGTCTGATACCTGATCCCATTGACCCCTCGTGATCACACAGGCTGGTGTGCAATTCTTTCATGTGGGTTTTGTAAATTGCCTCTGAGCTGGATGGCCGCTCGTCCACCTTCAAGCCTTTAATACCACGTGATAGCATCTCGCATTTCGTGGGGATGATTCAATAATGTGACAAGGAGCATTTGCATGAGAAGGGGGTACAGAGTCGATATACTGGAGTATCGATTAGAGGTCGTGTTGTATTATCAGCTACGGGGGTGCTCACTGCGTGCCAACTGGGACCCCCCCTCCGTAAATCTGGGGAGGGCTCCTCCTGGAGCCGAACACTTGACTTCTCCCACCCTAAGCAAGAATCCTAACAGCCACGCCCGGGGCGCTCCGGGGTTTTTTGTCGTCGTTGATGTCGTTGTTGTTTAAGCTCAGAAAAGAACAGTTTAAACCTATTTAACCGCGGTTCTATTTCGACAATCATGAGAATGGGTTGACCTCTAGTGGATGAACTCATCCCTGCAGGTAACCCACACCCCAATCTACGGATTTTGTATTCAAGATGGGATTTTTTTTTTTTTTTTAAGGTCTGGAATCAGCAAACGGATCAGCACCGCCAGGTTCTGCTTCCGAACCGACCGACGATGTTGCAGGCGCGGGAGGCAGGGGCGCCCGGAGCCCACGGCCTCCGCCTCGGGCCGGGCAGGCGGCGGGCTGCGGGGACAGCGCCCAGCGGCGGCCGCCCGGGCCCGGAGCGCGGCCCCGCGGCCCCCGGGGTTCGTCCAGGCTCGCGCGCGCGGCGACTTTCTCGGCCCGGAGCGCGGCCCCGCGGCCCTCGGGGTTCGGCCAGGCTCGCGCGCGCGGCGACTTTCTCGGCCCGGAGCGCGGCCCCGCGGCCCCCGGGGTTCGGCCAGGCTCGCGCGCGCGGCCACTTTCTCGGCCCGGAGCGCGGCCCCGCGGCCCCCGGGGTTCGGCCAGGCTCGCGCGCGCGTCGGGGCTGCCTTTGGAACAGTCCCCGCGGGGCCCCGGACTCCGAGTTCGGGGAGCGAGGGGTGTGCGCGCGGCCGGCCCGGACGCACGTCCTGGAACCTTTAGAGACAGCGAGAGTGGTCTTCCCCGCCGGCCGCCGCTCGAGACTTGCAGCTCCCTTTTTCCACCGACCTTAGAAAGGGCGGCCTAGCAGGAGAAAGACGCAAGCGGGCGGAAAAGACCCCAAGTCCGGCCAACCGAATCGCGAGTGCTTGAAACGGGGCGTGTGGCCGGTGGAGAGTGAACAGTAGAGTGTATACCGAGCCCGGCTCCTAACTGGTAGCGTGGCCGAGCGGTCTAAGGCGCTGGATTAAGGCTCCAGTCTCTTCGGGGGCGTGGGTTCGAATCCCACCGCTGCCATCATCTTTTTTTCCTTTCTCAAACCTCCGGGTAATTACACTGGGCTACACGTAAGCAACGTTCTCATGGACCTCATAGAGTGCCAACATCTTGTACCTCCCCGTCGGCTCGCGTGTTCTCCGTTGCAATTGCTCATGTCCCCGAACCTCCCACTTTAAAGTGAGATAAAATATATGTATTTGAATATATTTAAATAACTAACTAAATATATTTATTTAAATATATGCATCTTTCATTTAGAATGAAATCTATTTCAAAGTCTTTCACACGTCAGACAGTTACGGGA
>PVJH01010432.1:0-73761 GCA_004026705.1 Nesogale talazaci
GTCCCCTCAAGCACACCCTGGTAACCTGTGACAAAGGAGTGTTCAGATTACAATCCTCCTCTGTCCTGGGCCCAGATTTCTCCAAGGACAACAGCAAACCAGAAGTGCCAGTCAGAGGTACAACGCCCTCCTGCCATCTCCCAGCTGCCAGGGGATGCAAGCATACCTCGGCTAAACGCAAAGTAGAGGAAATGGAAGTAGATGACTTCTATGATGGCATTAAGTGGCTCTATAATGAAGATAATGCTTCAGAAAGTGTGGGTTCTGTGTGTAGCACTGATTTATCAAGGCAAGAGGAACCCGATTCCCCTTGTCCGCCTTTGCAGCCTGTTTCTGTCATGTAGTGTCAACAAGTCTTACCTTCTAGTGCAAAATTAAGGCAGACTACTTTGGGAACGATGACATGCAAAACCAGGAAAGGATATATAAGGGATTAATACCTTAGAAGGCTGAATTGAAATAAGCCAGAAGAGGAAAAAAGCCTTGTTTACTGTGTGGCTAATTATTCAACATTTAAATACTCAAGACCAAAAAAAAAAGTATAAAAAATTTAAAAGATTCAATAATTAAGAAAAAAGTTATAGTGTTTGCCAGTTCTTCTGTTTTCTCTGCTAACATATATTACTTGCCCCATGTCAGAGTCATGTTTCATGTTTTTAAGAGTTCCCAAACTTATAACTAGCAAACTTTATACCTAGCATCTTAATGTAATTTTCCTCTGTTCGTCATTGAATCCTTCAGGAATTTTATGCATGTTGATCTATCGACCCTGGCCTCCACTAAGCAGGAAACCCTCCCCCAATTTTTTCAGCAACTTAGTGAACAAATGTTTGAATGACTGTCATGAATAATTCATGATTCAAATCTAAATTAGTCTGAAAAGTTAACTTTGAAATTGCTTTATGTGAATCAGGTTGCAAAAGAAAGACTCACATAATAACCAGGATGATTTTTAGTGTTTATCTCATTTCAATTTTTAGAATCTAGAAATAAAATTGATGCTTTTGTTTTTGTTTATCTTAAAGTGAAACTTAAAAGTGGTATGTGATTAGGACATGTTTAGACTTGTTGAAAGTTTTTTTTGTCATTTGTATAAAACTATTTGTGATAAAGTTAATATATCCAGGTGCTCACCAAAGAAACATGTATGTAAACAACTGAGGTTAGATTTTGTAACTGATCAGAATCTTCCCCCCTCCCCCCCAATTTATAATTGACAGTAGAAAACACTGTCTAGATGTTGGGGCAGTGTTATGATTTAAATCTGTAGCATGTAATAACTGAATTCAGTACAAGTTTATGTTGCTAGGATTTTCTTTATAAAAGTTATTTTCCTTCCTCCCCAGTTCTCTATATATTTGTCTTAATGACTCCTGGATCCTGAGCTCTCTGCACAGTCTGAAGAAGGTATTGCAGTCACAACCATGTCATGATCGATGATAAAAGCCTCTGGTAGCAATAAAAAACGTTGTCCTTAAAAAAAAGATTATGTAGATGTGTACAACAAAAAAGTCCTGATGTGTGACAGATGGGAGAATGATTTTGCCACCACGACAATGCACCTGCTCATGCAACCATCTCAGTTCACAGTTTGGGGCAAAAGACAGCATGCTGCTCATGCCCCACACCCCTGACTCACCAGAATTTACTCCATGTGACTTCTTTTTGTTTCTGTGCCTGAACAGGGACATGAAAGGACAGGGATTTGATGATATAGAAACGGTGAAGAAAAAAAGGAGGGACTGTCAGCCATCCGAACAGATGAGTTTAGAAAAATGTTTCCAAGAATGGAATCACAGATTTGAAAAATGTATTAAGCATAATGAAGAGTACTTTAAAGCTTAAAAGGTGGTTTTGTAAAAAGAAAAAAAAACTTTAATTCATAGCTTTGAAAAAATCTGGTTTGGGGGGATGGTTCCCCCTCTTATTTTGAGAGGACACAATTCAACCCATGGCCATCTGTAAACCCAAGATGGTCCAAAAGATATATATGTTGGAAGAAAAACAAACAGTTCTTATAAGACAGTATGGTAGGACACAATTAGCAGATCACCCAAGAGACTAAAAGGGCAAGACAGCACCTGCTTCTGCTTCTGCTGTGCCCACAATCGACTCATGCTCTTCCCATATGTCCCCATAGACTGTCCCAGATCCAAATGACAGGTACATAGAAGCCAGATGGCTTTGCCTCTTACCCAATGTGTGCCCACCTCTCTAGGGACTCTAATTCCACACAAATCATTGCAATTGCTATGGCTATTTTCAACATACAGACAGATATTTGTTGATTGAGCAGGGCATCCTTACTGAGCAAAAAATGATAGACAATAGATATAGATAGATGATATAGATAGATAGATAGATAGATAGATAGATAGATAGATAGATAGATAGATAGATATAGGTAGGTATATAGATAATTTGAAAACTAAATCCTTAGCAGCAAATGTTTCAATTTCATGCCAGGAAACCTGGATTTAGCCTAGAGGGGAAATGCAACAGAGAGTCACATTGAAATAACTAGGTCAATTTTCAGCTTCTTCTTGGAAGGCTTTCTGCTCCTTCTCTTGCCTCCCTGCTGGGTGGTGGCCTGTCTCTGCCAGCCACCTTCATTTTACATAACTGGCTCTCCCACCAGTCAATTCAAAAGTCCAGAGGCCCCTGGGATTGAACAAATTGGCCACCCACCTTGAATCAAAGAAGACCGTCCTGCTCCTTTGATTTAGGCATCTGGAATCAGGGACACCACGGTGTGTGAGCACTAGACCCGTGGGCAGAGAATGAAGTGTTTTGTGACGCCCACTGACACTCTGGGCTTCGTCCACTGGCTCCATCACACCATGCCTTTAGACCCCAGTGAGAGCTAAATTTCATGCCAGACCTGGAGTCAGACTTTCTGACTTGTGTCAGTAGAGAAGACATCATTTATCGAGCTTACCAAAAAAACTATACAAATAAAACTAAAAATAAAGCCAAAGTACCAGGTCTGAGAAATCTAGAAGCATTATTGACAGGAAAAGAAGCGTGTCAGGAAAATTTCTTTCAATCAGATCCTTTCTGAACAAAGCACTTACCCTTGGGAAGAGAATTTGGTATGAATAAAGCCATCTCTTAAAGAAATTATCACCATTCTTCAGCGACTGTTTACCCACCATTTTTGAAGTTTATCAATTCAGATGCCCAAGGGATGGAGAATATTTTATCTATCATGTTCACCCAAGATTTCACTGAATGTCTCATATAATTTAAAAAAAAAATGAAGCCTCCCAGTTTATTCCAGTATACAGCAACCCCAGGTGTTTCCAAAGTAAAACTGCACTCACTAATGTTTTCAGTATTGGTAATCTTTCAGATGTAATAACCAGACTTTTATTTTCAAGGGGGGGTTGGAAAAGTCAAACTTCCCATTCATAACCAACTATTTAACTGTCAGAAAGGAAGGCATCTAATAAGTCCATTGATTCCTCCATCTTTTCTTCTATTCTTTTCTGCAAAACTCCCTCAAACTTTATCCCAAAGACATCTGTCTTCCACTAGTCTGCAGACCTAAGCTGCCATACACAAACTCGGTGCATATTACAAGTCGACTCTTCTCCCACCTGGGAATAGTTTGCACTGCATCGACTAGTAGAGACTTAATCAGGAGGCTAATGGGATCTTCCTACATGTCTAGGATTCATCAGCCCCCAAGCTTCCTGCTTAACATTCCAGATAGAACCTCTCTGGAATCAGACTGGCCGATTTACAACTGTGGGAGTCATTTCCTTGAGACAAATTTCTTCTTACCTACATATACAGATGTCAGTACCATTGGTCCTGCTTCTGTAGAGAACCTGGCCTAAGACACCTATGTTCACTTTTAGCTGTGAATTTTTTTAAAGGTGATATCGCCTTTTTTTTGCTTTTTTTTGCTCACTGGCATCTGTAGCTGCCAAATTCTTTCAACTTTTAAAGGAACCATCCTTTCTGAAAATCATAGACGAGAGTCCTGTCGTTAACTAGTATGTAATATTGAACATACTAGTTTCCAAAGGAATGCTTCTTTTAAAAAATAAATCAATTTTGGGGGGACTCTTACAGCCATTATAACAATCCATACATCTATTGTATCAAGCATACTTGTACATATGTGCCACCATCCTTTTCAAAACACTTTTCTTTATACAGGAGCCCTTGGTATCAGCTCCTCTCTTTTTGCTCCCTCCCTGACTGGCCCTCCCCACTTGTGACCACTTGATAAATTATAAATTATCATTACTTTCATATCTTAAACTTTCCACTGCCTTTCTTCACCCAGATTTTTGTTGTTCCTCCCTCTGGGGGCGGGGAGGGCATTATACATCAATCACAGTGATCAGTTTCTCCCTTACTCCCCTTTCCTCCCATTATTGTTCCCGAGGGGCTTATCTGTCCTGGATTCCTTTGTCCAAAGCTCTTATCTCTACCACTGTACATGCTCTGGTCTAGCCAGATTTGTAAAGAAGAACTTGGGTCATGAGAGTGGGTGCCTTGGGGAAGGGGTGAGCATTAAAGAACTGTGTGCATCAGTGCAATGCTGCATGCTAGCTAGCTCATTAAGGAATGCTTCTTAAGGAGATAAATAACTAAATAATATAAATCTAATTGAAAATTATACCTCAACCACCAACAACAGTTTTCCAAAGAAAATGTAACTGGCCTAAAGAAAAATAATTAAGTGTTGACTCTAAACTGAACAATCTGAGTGTGGCTTTGTCAAAATAAGATTAAAAAACAAAGCATCATCCTAAACCGTCACACAATTGATCCAGGGCAACATTTTGAATAAACGAAGCATGACAGGTTCTTTGCTATGAGAAGGAAAGGCCAGGAAGAAGACTTAAGAAGGGATATCAAAGACCTACAAGGTGAGAGAAAAGCACGGGACCAAGACAACAAGGAAGGTCTGTGGGTGAAACATTGAGATATAATTAGGGTAAGTGAAAAATATGCTATTATCATCCCACAAGTTTGTTACAACAAGATGGCTTTGAACATATCTCTGAAGTCAGGGGATAGCTGCAGACAAATACTTTCAGCAATGCACCTATCTTAGGCTCTTTAAGGTACTTCCAAAAAAAGTCTAATCAAAACAATGACTTTCAAACAATCTGCAGGGCCAATTAAATTAGAAGCAGAGATACCAACTCAGAAAGGAATAACAACTATTTGGAGGACTCCCTAAGGGGTAACCTTGATATATTTCCTCAAAGAACATCCTAGATAATCATAGTAACATAATATAAAGATTATTGGGGGGGGGGCTGCATCGTCAAGGGAGAAGTCATAAAAATTGTGCTAAGGATAGCAGTGGTTGTCCTAGCAGAAATTTGTTGAGAAATCTAACTTCATACAACATACAGCTCTGATCATGCCCCTTCAGACCTCTTTTTGTTGCCAAAATTTAAAAAACAAAAACATTTAAAAGGATCATGATTTGAGTCCCTCGAGGATGACAAAGCTGTCATTTGGGCAAAGTACCAATGGACTAGCATGGAATTCTTCATGGACAGGTTAGAGAAACGGAAACACCACTTTCCTAAGGGTTAACATGTAGATGGAGAAAATGTTGAGGAACAGCGCTTTCACATTTTAATATTTTTGTGTAATAAAAGTTTCTGTGATTCTGTAACCATACATGTTGACTTCCGCTCCTATAAATGCAACAGATCAGTGAGTGAGAAGAGAGATCACATGCAGTGCCAGAACCAAAGCAGCTTGAGCATTACAAACCAGGCCTATACCATAGGTGATCGACATAGGCTAGTCTCTAATATTCTATCCCTTCAAAAACATGGAGATGCAGCAGTCAGCTTTAACTCTGTGCTATTTTCCTAGAATGCATATCTTCCTGTGCTTGCTCTAGAAATGTTTTTCACAAAGTCAAACTACCATAAAACAGAATATAATCATGACTTAAAAAAAAAAATCTCACTTCTCCGGAGTCAATTTTGACTTGGAATGATGACTTAGCTATTATTTTGGAGTACTCCTGAAGAGAAATTGCCATATTTGGGGGACCTGACCATAAGACACACCCAGTTTTTAGAGCTGGAAAACAAGAAAAAATATTCTGAACCAAATAGTACCAATATACTAAAGTGTTCTGGGGCACCACACCTTCAGACCATTAGATGCACCCTTGCCTTTCCCCCACTTTGGGGGAGGAAAAGTGCATCTTAGGGTCCAAAAAATAAGGTACTAGAAAATCACAATTAGAAGCCCACAGTGAAAAGTTTGAGACCTTGAGGAAATGACATGGGAACCTTGCCTGGTGTCTGGTTTCAATAAAGGAGAATCCAGCTGTATCTCAGTCAATTGCCAATTGCCACAAGGTAGCAGTCAAATATGCCTCCACCCTTCATTCTTCTTTTCCCCTTTTCTGACACCAATTATCCTTCCCCTGGCACTCTATTTCTCTGTTGGATTCAATAACTCATTTCAATGGTCACACTAAACTCAAAGACAGTACTCATTATTGTGGAGGTTTACGAGGGAAGCTGACAGGTTATAAGTCAGGATGAAAAAATATTAAGGATACAGTGATTTTATGCACAGAACTTCTCCTCATCCATGCTGGCTGGTCTGTCTCTCTCTAGCCCTGACTCTCAACCACAGGGTATCTTGGTCTTTGTCCTGTTTGGGCAACTGTTACAAAGCCCCTGTCACTGTGATAGATGCCTAAAGGGCACCATACACTGCAAGTCAGCATCCTGCCCAAAGACACTCCCTTCTACTTGTTCTGTGGGCCAGGAAGCCCATTATTCTGTAGGCTGGACATCCTCCTATTTCGTCTCTTGATCTCAGCACTATGGCCTCTACTGCCTCTGCTGATTTTGATGCCACCACCACTTCACATAGGGTCATTTCCACGTGCTACATGGCCCTCTCTAGTGGCTTTTCTTTCTTGACAATCTTGCTTTCTCCTTCCTGATTCTGAGCTGGCTCACTTGTATACTCAGTAGAATGGCTAAACTGTCCAATCCCTCTATGCCTTACTTGTACACTCTCAACCAATGATTGAGTTTCAAAAACTGTGAATAGAAAAGTTGTATTAAAAAAGTTATATTATGTACTATCTCCTCAGTGCAGACCTAATCAAAAAAGATATATAATTTTAATGAAAATACTTACAGAAAATGATAACATAATTTTCAGCTATAAACTATCTCATGAAATTTTAGTGGGAACTAAGTAATAGCAAAGGGACAAGGATCCAGCATTTATTTAGCTTTAAGTTTATCTCCTACAATCTATGTCCTTATTATGACTACCTTCTATTGTGCCCTGACTTTGTAGCAGGCTTCTGGAAGAAAACGTATATACTCAAATATGACCCAACCTAAATTTCAACTGAGGCACCTAATTGTACCACACAAAAAAATGCATTATGGTGAAGAAAGCTGATGGTGCCCGACCATCAAAAGATATTGCATCTGGAGTCTTAAAGACTTGAAGATAAACAAGTGGCCATCTTGCTGAAAAACAACAAAGCTCACATGGAAGAAGCACACCAGCCTGTTTCAACACAATCACTGCAGACAAAACGGGTGCATAGCAAATGTGGCAAAGAAAGTTGATGGTACCCTGCTATCAAAAGATATAGTGTCTGGGGTCTTAAAGGCTTAAAGATAAACAAGCAGCCATTAAGCTGAAAAGCAACAAAGCCCAAATGGAAGAACAGCAGCCTGGGTGATCACAAGATGTTGAGGGGATTAGCTATCAGGCATCAAAGAACAAAAATAATATCATTGTGAATGAGGGGGAGTGCAGAGTGGGGATCCAAAGCCCATCTGTAGACAACTGGGCATTCTCTCACCAAAGGCTCAATGAGGGGACAAGGCAGTCAGGGTGCAGTGTAGCAATGATGAAACATACAATGTTACTCTAGTTCTGAAATAATCTCCCTCCCCAATCATAATCCCAGTTCTACTTTACAAATCCAGCTGCACCAGAGGAGGTACACTGGTACAGATTGGGACTAGAAACACAGGGAATCCAAAACAGATGAACCCTTCAGGACCAGTGGTGAGAGGGGCGACAATGAGAGGGTGGAGGGAAGGTGGAGAAGAAAAGGAGAGCAGATTGCAGGGATCTACATATAAGCTCCTCCCTGGGGGATGGACAACAGAGAAGTGGATGAAGGGGATGTCCTGGGGTGTAAGATAAGACAAAACAATAATAATTTATAAATTATCAAGGGTTCATGGGGGAGAAGGGAAGGAGGGGGGAAATGAGGAGTGGATACCAGAGGCTCAAGAAGAAAGCAAGTGTTTTGAGAACAATGAGGGATTGTGATGAGAGTAGTACGAGCCCCAATAAAATTACCTTTTTAATGTGCTGAAAAACTCAGTTTATGCATGAGTATATATGGTATGTGTCAGCCATGAGAATGGACATATTTCATCTTCCTAATAACTCTCTGATAGAATTTCCCATACCTAGTTTACAGCTGTAGACAGAAGACCCTCAGTTCTTTAGCTGCATATAGAAATAACACCGCGATTTGAATGAACTCTGATTCTTCCCTTAATACTAAATTGAACAAGTAAGTTCTAGACTATGAAAGTCCATCTACTGATAAAATTCCAAAAACATTTTGAAGATAAATATAAAAATGCCACCTTTTGAATTTCCCAACTATGAGCAATTAACTACACACTGGTCATCACCATTTCATAAAAGATCGGGCATGTTAGCCCCAAGAGTGAATGAACTTAACTTTTTGAATAATTAGCTGCACAACCTTTTGTCGCTTTGCTTCAACTAGTGCACCCTTGAATGAGGCGGCGAAGACTTCCAACGAGTACGATTCTGACAACTTGCACTTGCAATAGCGCAGCAGTCTTAGAGTCTCCTCTGTGTTCGAGGACAGTGAAGCCCCCCACCTGGAAGTGCATTGAAACCCAAGGTAGAAACACAAAACAGCTTTGTTGACTTCTGTCAGCATGAAGCAGGAGTTTCAGGAGAACATGGATTATTTTTAATTTTTTATGAAGAAGGAGGAGAACGTATAAATAACTTCAAAACAACAATCAGAGGGCATTTCTGGTCATTTCAAAGAGCAGGTTTCATTTGTCTGCCCTTATTCTCTAAAAATTGTCCTGCTGACCAAAGATCTTTCTATCTGATAGTTTAACGTATCCTATTGCAGACTATGATTTGGGTAGCACACTTGATTTTGTTGGAATTAAACATTAAACAAGAATAAATATTAAACTGTATATAAAATGTTAACTAATTGAGTGGTACAAATGTCAAAATATCATGTAGATTGGAGACCCCAGTGGCCTGAGTCTTTCATATACTCATTTATCCAGCAAATCACTTAAAGCCTCTTGGCCTCATTTCCGCTCTAGGAAGATGAAGGGACAAGAACACTCTCTCAACTGTCCCTCAAATATTAGAATGGTTTCTGAGTCTATTTGACCCGCTGGTTCCAAAAACAGCACCCATTTTACCTATCTGTTCTGGTTTTTGAGATGCAGATCATAAGTCCTATACCATTCTTCACTCTGCTATCCCATAAGAAATCAGGATATTTTGATGTTGGTTTAGATAGCTTGCGATAGAGGAAGTACAGGCTGACTTTTTTAAAGTAATTCATATTATAGTGGTCAACATTTCTTTCACAGGGTGTGAAATCTGCCATCCTGAGATAATTTTTTTTGGTTTTTGTTTTTTGGGTTTTTTGGGCATCACTACCCTCTGGTGGTGGGAGTAGGAGGCCCAGTCTTTGCTCCTGTGGAGCTGGAATTGAACCTCCATTCCAGTGGGCCGCAGTCCTGCACACAACCATTAAGCCACCGGGGCTCAGTCACTGAGATAAATTTGAACAGTGCACTTTGAACTTGAAAGTTTTCCCCCAAGCCTCACTTCATGTTTACTAGGAACTGACAAGGAGACAGTTCCAATTTGTTATCATAAAGGAAGGCAAAAATAAGTTACTGCAAGGTCAATTTTTGGAGCCCCCACCAAATATTCTGCAAGAGAAAGATGGGACTTTCTGCTCCCATAAAGATTGATAGCCTCAAAAGAAAAAAAAAGGATTGACAGCCTCAGAAATCCACAGGAGAAGGTTCACTCTGTTCTATAGGGCTCCTCTGAATCATAATTGACTGTTAGTAATTTTGATACACTATATAGAGATTCAAATGTTCTGAAACCTGAAAATGGGCCAGTCTTCAAGCTCCTTTATTTAAATTAAAACAATTCATTCTTATTATAAAATGGCACAATTTCTCCACCTGTGCAGAGACACTCAGCACTTGCAGATGAAGATCAAGGATTGCAGCCTTCTTCCAGGTCAGAAAAAACCCTCAGGAACAGAATTGGGAGTAGCCATACCAGGGAGGTAGAGAGAAGGTGTGGGGGGGGGGGGGGAAGGAAGGGGGAACATTGGTGAAGGGAGACAGCAGTCAGTGTAAGATATGAAAACAATACTAATTGATAATTTATCAAGGGGTCACAGTGAGGTAGGAGACAAGCAAAACAGATAGGATTGCAGGCTTCAGTATGAATTACAGCTCAATATAAAGAAGACCAAAATCCTCCCAACTGGCCCAATAGTAACCTCATGATAAATGGAGAAAAGGTTGAAGTTGTCAAGACTTTGTCTTTCTTGCTTCTACAATCAATGTTCAAAGAAGCAGCCGTCGGGAGATGAAAGGATGCATTGCATTAGGAAAATCTGCTGCACAAAATCTCCTCAGAGTATTGAAGAGCAAGGACGTTACTTTGAGGAATAAGGTAAGCCTGACTCACGCCATGGTCTGCTCCATTGCATCATATGCATGAGATAGTTGGACATTGAATAAGGAAGACTGTAGAGGAATAGATGCATTTGAATTGTGGTGCTGGAGTCAAAAGTTGAAGGTACTATGGACTGCTAAGAGAACAAGCTGGTCAATATGGAGGAAGTAAGGCCAGAGTGCTCTTTAGTGGTAAGAATGGCAAGATTTGATGTCACATACATTAGACATCTTTCAGGAGAGACCAGTCCCTGGAGAAAGACATCATGCTTAGGAAAGTGGCAGGGCAGTGAAAAAGATGGAAGGCCCTTGATGAGATGGACTGATAGAGCGGCTGCACGCATGTTCTCGGGCATGGAGACGATTGTGAGGATGGAGCCTGACCGCCCAGTGTTTCATTCTATTGTGCACCAGATCACGAGCAGTCGGAACTGGCTCGATGAGGGCAACAACAACAACAGAAGCATGCATTTTAACCATTACAGAAAGTTCAGCATGCTTTTATTGGTTTGACTAATACAACTGGTTTTATTTTGCCAATATAGTCTATATTTTATGTTTTAAGTTATCCTACTGCTTTTTCTCATTTGTTTTCTTTGCTTTTATATGCATGCTATACATAAAACTATAGTGCTAGTGTCAGTTTTGTTAATAGTTTTGTCCTCCAAATATGTGTTAAAATCCTGGCCCCTGGGCCTTTGGATGTGAGGCTTTCTTTGTTTAGAAAGAGGTGTTTGCTTTTGTTAAGTTTATGAGGCCACACCAACAGGGGGGGTCTTAAACCAATGACTTCTGATTTTAGACATAGACACCCACACTCAGGGAGCACAGACAACATGGAATTCCTGGTTTATTCACACACGAAAAGGAAACATCCTTAAAGCAACGCCCTGACTTAAACTCCCCACCTTCAAAACCACAAGATGATAAATGTCTTTTCTTTAAAGTCATCCATGTATGATGCCTTATATTTTCTTTCCAAAATAAATCTTGGACATACATCCTTAAAATTTTAGAATCAAAGGTAAAATCATATCTTCTTAATTTCCTTTTTTATAAACATGAAAATTCCTCTTTGTCCTCTGTTTGTTCACTATTCACTTCTCAATTTGTATGATCTTCTTGAATATTTAGCCTAGATTATTATTGCTCTATTACTAAGTGGAAATGTATTATTAAATTGCTTACTGAAACTATTAAGTTTGTCAAAGTAATTGTTGATTGAATGCCATGCCCCCTCACCTCCCTTTGAGTCCCTGCCTACTCACAGGGACCCTCTAAGACAGAATAGCACTAACCCTGTGAACATCTGAGACCATAACTGTTTACCAGACTAGAGAGCCTCTCTTCCTTTCACAGAGCAGCTGGCATTTCCAAAATGGTCACCTTGTGGTTAGTAGCCCAACACATAACAGCTATGCCATCAGGGCTCCATTACACCACATATCTGTTCCAAAAAATAACCAAATTCTAGCTCCATTTTGAAGTTATTTAACAAAGTTTGCAATGGCTATTCAGGTGAGTTCTGTTCATCAAGTTGTAGTTATACAGCAATAATCTTTTATCATCTCCATTTTGAGCTCTTAAATGTCATCATTTACCAGTCATATTTCAACTCATTCACTGCCACGGGGTTGACTCTGACACAGAAGGACCCTGGAAGACAAGGTATATCTGGCCCTGTGGGTTTCACAGACTGCAAATCTTTATAAGAGCAAAAAGCCCAATCATTCCTGTGGAGCAGCTGGTGAGTTCTCACTGATGATCTTGTGGTTAGCAGTTCAACGTTAATCCAAAAAATACCAAAATAATTATATATTTTGAATTATGATTCTGGTGAAGAATATTGAAAGAATAAGCAAATCTATCTTGGCAGAAGTACCTGCAGGATGCTCCTTAGAAAGGAAGAAGTTAAACTTCATTCCATTTATGTTGGACATGTTACCAAAGAACCCTGGTGACCTATTAGGTACTTATTGGGCTGTGATCCACAAATTCAGCAGTTCTAAACCACCAGCTCTTCCTGGGAGAAAGACCGGATTTCTACTCCCATACACAGTTAAATTCTTGTGAAAATCATAGGGGTTCTTCTCCCTGTCCTATAGGGTCATTATGAGTCTGCATCAATTCAATGACAGTGAGCTTGGTTTTGGTTTATCAAGAGACCAGTCTCTGGAAAAAGGACTGGTACAAGGGCAGTGAGAAAGAGGAAGACCCTCTGTGAGAAAGAGTGTCAACAGGCTCAAACATAACAATGATTGTGAAGTGGTTCCAAGCTAGACAATGTTTCATTGTGCTGTGCATAGTCATTATGGTTCTGTACAACACGGAATAGCCTCAGCAACATGGTGACTCAACTAAATTGTAAGTCCTTAGAGGTTCCTTTCCTCTCTGGCTGGATGTTTGTAAGATTTTTCTCCTCTTGCCATTTCTTTCAATATTTTCAAATATGGATCTCTTTTCAATTATCTTGCCGGATTCATAATAGAATCTTTCAATATTACTAGACCAGTCTTTTAAGTTCATTCTTTCAAGTTACATTTATTTCTCTTGTCCCAACTTTCTTCTCCTAAACAAAAATCATCTGATGAATTTCTCTTTTGTTTCTTCCATGTATATTATCTTTGTTCTCCTCACTTTTGTCAATTAATCTTTCGTTTCTACATTCTGGGATAGTACATCTTTATTGATTCTATTTTCTCTAATGCTAACTTGGCACATTTTGCCTCTAATGTAGACTTTAATTTTTCTCTTTAATTTTTAATGAACTTGAAATCCTTTTTAATATTCCCTAATTTGCTTCTCATTTCAAATTATTATCTTTCCTTTCAAGTCTCTCTTTTGGTATAATTTTGACTGCTGTTCAATCTGTAAAGGAAGAGCTTTCTCACATCTGACTAAGGATATCAGTTTCCAAATAATTTATTCTTATATCACAGTAGATCATTTTTAGGTGCCTGGTCTTACTCAGAGGCTTTCCTGGATTTATTTCCTTTCTGTATTCCATGGCATGGTCTCATGAACTCCATGTGGTTGTAAGTTTTTATTTCCTCTTTCTTCACACTTGGTCATAAAGCATCACTGCTCCTTCTTGGCCCAGAAGTGTCCTCTGCTCCATGCAAGTCTTGTGCCACCTTCCTGGTTCTCTGACTCACTGAGGAGAAGTTACAATTTATAGACTCAATCTTAAAATCTTTCAACTACCATTATCTTTAGTACTTTTTCCCTGGATACCAAATCTCTGAAGATTTCTTTAGGTACTCCCAGGCACCCTGAACTTCCTAGCCATCAATTCCAAAGAGTGTCTGTTCTTTTAAAAATAACAAGGAAAGGAGGAAAGGAAAAAAATAATCCAGTTGTCTCCAATATCAGCACCTTGATCAGTGGTTGTCAACCTGTGGGTGGCGACCCCCGAAAGTGGGGTTGTATGACCCTTTCAAAGGTGTCATCCAATTCATAACAGCAGAATAACAGCTATGAAATAGCAACAGAGATTTTATGCTCACCACAACATTAGAAACTGTATTAAAAGGCCGCAGCATTAGGAAGGTTGAGAACCACTGACCTAGACAGTTAAGTCATATTTCTGAAATATATAGATGTACTTGGATCCTGTGCTACCTAGGTTCCAGAACTTCTAATTCAGTCTGTCTGCGATAAGGCCTGGTACTAAGTGTTGGAATGCTTACCAGAAGATTGGTGACTTAAAACTTCCAGTCACTCCTGGAGAGAAAGTTGAGATCATCTACTCCCATAAAGATTTATAGCTTCAAAAACCCGATATTCATCAAATTCAACTTGATAGCACTGAGTTTTAAATTGTTGATGAGAGATGACGCCTGAGAATGTGTACTACCTGCAAGTTACCAAGTGCTTCTGATCTGGGTACCACACTTAGCAAGCTACTGCAGGAAAGGAACAGATGTCTCTTCTCTGGTTGGTTAGAGCCGTGTAAGTCACAGCAGACAGGGGTGACAGGCAAGAGAGCAATTTTTTTTCCAGTTTAAAAAAAAATGCAGTCAAGCTTGAGCAGATTTTCTCTATGTGGAAGAGATTTTAAAAGTCTGTTATCTCAGAGAAGTGAGGGAGAGGACACATCAGACAGTGTAGGATATGAAAAAGTAATTAACAATTTGTCAATTATTAAGGGTTCATGAGAGAGGGGAAATATGGGGAACTGGTACTGAGGGCCTAAAGAGTGGAAGGATGTTTGAGAGTGATGATGACAACAAGTGTGCAAATGTGGCCTGCACACAATTGATGTATGTATTGAGCATGATGGGAATTGTATGAGCCCCCAAAAAAATGATTTATAATTTATTTTAAAATAAAAAAAAATTTAAGTTGAAATGGAGAGTGAGTACACAGATCATCCACCGTGTTCACTTTCCAAGGAGATGCAAATCCATTGTTCATATCAGCATTTGTTAGTCATTGTCATGATTTAATTTTCTGTGTATTGTAAGGTAAATAGTAAGGAATTTACGTTTATCAATAAATATCATTATCAAAAAAAAGTCTGTTATCTACCTACTGATCTTGCTTTGGGGGAGTAGCCATTAAAGATCTCTTTAATGAGATAGTGTGCTTTAGGAAGAAAGCGCACTTTCACAGATATTAGCTAGGTATCATTTTAAACAAGAAGTTGTAAACATCTTTGGCGGGGGTGGGGGGAACCAGGAGGTAAGAAGGGAGGTGGTAGAAGAGAAGGGGGAGCAGACTGCTGGGAGGCAGTGCCAGGAGTACACACACACCCCACGGACTGGAACCTTGGACCCCCAGTCCCAACAGAGGCCCTGAACCATGCTCTTCTCCATTGCCCGGCTCCCACCCTCCAGCTTTGTGTTCCCTGGAGTGTGCACATCACTTTTAAAAACAAACTATCCCTTCAGATGACTGTGCCATAATGACTTCATCCTTCTCCCAGGATTGTCCCCTTAGGCTACAATTAATTTTTCAACATTCATAAGTTAAGCCACAATGAACATCTTTATAAAAAATAATTTCCACATGTCGAAATTGTTGCCTTATGTAGATGATGAAACAAATATTCACACAACACATTTTATGGCTACAGATACAAATTGACAAATCTGTTCTTCAAAAGTAGAAACCAAGGCTGTGAAGATTGGGTTCTCTTCCAGGGGCAAAAAACAGCATTGTTTTGTTAATTTTATATGGAAAAAGAATAGTACCTCGTGATTGTTTTTAACTTGCTTTTCTTAGATTGTTTTTGTCAAAGACTAGCTCTCCACCACTTAACATTCCCACCTTTCCTGGGACCAGGGACAAACCCAAACTAGGAAAACAAGAGGCCTTTGATGCTGAAATCCTGGTAGAAAACAAGGACACAATTTCTTTCATCCTCGTAATATACAGGAAGTCTGTTGACAACAAGTGAACCATGGCAGTATGGATGCCTTTATGGTGAGACTACCTCTTGAAAATGGGGCATCTAAAGGCCTAACCCCCACTCCCTCTGTTATTATTAGAAGCTAGGAAGTCAGCTCTGCCTGATGGCAACCCCAGGCGTCTGAGTTGAACTGTGGCCGACATGGTTTTTAGTGACTAATTTCTTTCCCAAAAGTATATATAGTATCTTTATTCATAAATATTATGCTGAAAACAGCAACAACAACAACCAACAATGAAACAAAACCTGACTTACATCAAGTCAATTCTGACTCAGCAATCATATAGGACAGAATAGAACTACCCCTAAGGTTTTCTGAAACTGTATCTCTCTTTTATATATACAAATCATTGTGTTGGGGGCTCATACAACTCCCATCATGATTAATACACATGCCAATTGTATGCATACCATATTTGCACAATCCCAAAACATCCTGCTTCCACTTTGGCCCCCAGTATCAGTTCCTCATATTTCCCCTCTTTCCTCACTCCCCCTCCCCCATGAACCCTTAATAATTTATAAATTGTATTATTTTTTCATATTGTACTCTGTCTGATGTGTTCCTTCACCCACTTTCCCACTGTCTGTACTCCAGAGAAGTCATATGTAGATCTCTGCAATTGGTTCCCCCGCTTCCTCTCCACCCTCCCTCACCCTCCCAGTATCACTATTCTCACCACTGGTCCTGAAGGGATCATCTATCCTGAATTCCCCATCTTTCTGGCTCCAGTGTGCATCCCCTGGTCTAGCTGGATTTGTGAGGTAGAATTAGGATCATGATAGTAAGTGGGAGGAAACATTTGAGAACTAGAGGAAAGTTGCACACCTCATTGTTGCCCCACTGTACCTTGACTGGCTCCTCTCCTCCCTGCAACCCCTCTGCGAGGGGATGTCGCTTCACCTATTGATGGACTTTGGGTCCTCACTCAGTACTCCCCCTCATTTATCATGATACAATTTTCAGTTCTTCGATGCCTGGGACAGGACCCTTTCGACCTCGTGGTCATGCAGGCTGGTGTGCTTCTTCCATGGGGGCTTTGTTACTTCTGAGCTAGATGGCCACTTGGTTACTTTCAAGTTAGTGGCTAAATTTTAACAAGCACACAGCTGGGATGTTATTCCCAAATGGATTTGAACCTCTGACCTTTCAGTTGGCAGCCTGCAACTTCATCATGTGTGTCACCTGGAAACTCCCTCAGCCTCTTCAGTCCACCATCAGTATCTGGATTCACGTGATGTTTCCAGCAATAAAATGAGCTCTAGACTCATGGCGAGCAATTTTCATCAGAAGCTTTGTCTTGTGATGTAGTGTGTGTTATTTAGTTGGTCCTGACTCATGGAAACCCCATGAATCATCGAAGGGAACACTGCTTGGTCCTGGACTTTACTCACCATCACTGTACTTTTGAGTTAGTTGGTACCCACAGGCATACAGGTGTCCATCATTACATTGAAGATTCCCTTACCTTTCAGCCTTCTCCACATTATCAAGCAGGGTCTCCTTGTTCAGTAGTGGGTCTCGCCGGAGGACACATGCAAAGTGAGCAAGTTGGTCTCCAACTATATTCTATAATCTACTGGGTTTTCATTGACTGATCTTCAGACATAAGTCACCAGATCTTTCTTCATAGTCTTAGTTTGGGAGTGCTCCTAAAGTAAAGTGACCAGATTTTAAGTGGGACACCATTGACCAGGGGGAGGGGGTTCTTGATTTAAAATTTGGTCTACATGAAGCAACAAAAATGTTCATAGAATGCAAAGATAGTATTTTAATATATTTATTTAATTGTAAAACACTACGGGACGCAGAACGAATTGTTAAAAAGCGGGACATCTGGTCACCTTACAGTAAAGCCTGTCTACCATGACAGTATCTGAAATACTGCTAGTATGGTCCCAGTATCATAGTAACATGCATGATACAAGCCACCCCATGATTACAAACTGACAGATGAGTGGTGGCACCCAAAAATCCAGGCCCTAAAACAAAAAGAGGGAAGAAAGAACAGGTGCAAGGAGATTTTTAAAGACCAAAGGCTTGAAGAAAGGGACAGAGGGGGGAACCCTTTTCTCCAAAAGTGGTTTGATCCTAAGTTGGCCTTGAAAATGTGAACAAGTGGAGTGCCCTGTGAATAATAAGCTAGACAGCATGCTTACTCTTTGAAAGATTCAGGGAGTGAGAAGACTAAATTCCTGAATTTCCCCTCAGCATACCAGTACCATGAATGGATATTGCAAAACAGTGGGTTTTATTGCTGACTGCATTAAAATCATGCGATGCCAACATTGATGCCAACATAGTTCACAAAGACAATGGTCTACATCCTAAATTGGTGAGCAGAAAGGTGGATCTTAAAAGGTCATAAGAAGTCATTTAACATACAACTAGTAGTTTCTTCCTGTTCAGAGACAAGAGCAAGGATGAAAAATCATCAACTGTTTGGAAATGCTTAATCCAGTGGATTAATGAATCACACAAACCTCAACTTCCACAATGCCAAAACCAGAATAACTAGATGGTGCTCAACTACCACAACCAACTGCTCTGAAAAGGACCACATTTGAGCTTATAAATAGAGTGCATGAAAAATGTAGGTCATCAAAGAGGCCAGGCATACTGATTGGCTTGATACTAATGATGCCAGCCAAGACTATGGCTCTTCATCAACCTTCAAGCCTGAAACTGAACCCACCGCTCTGTTACAGCAATCAGCCATTTAGAATAAAATGGGCAGCATTTACTCAAGGACAAAGTTCAGAGGGAATGACAGTAACAGGAAACGCAAGGAGGAAATGGAGTGAGTGATGGAAAATGGAGCTTACAATGGATGAGTTGTAAGAAAATATGCATGAAATATTGAATATAAAACTGATTATTCTATAAATCTTTACCTAATTCACAGTGATTTTTAAGTACTGTTTTCCAGGCCATGACTGCACAGGGGTATTGTTTGAAAATTATAGAAATGATTTTAATGTGAAGTCTCTATTTGGAAGTAATGATGAGGCCTTTGAGAAAGAGCATTCAAATCTCAGATCAAGAACTGTTTGATTTTCTTTTGTATGCTCAAGTCCCTGCCCAATTAATGGTATTTTGAAAGCACTTGGGAATTAATTGGACCACTGTCCTCCACAGCAAAGAATGTAGTGTTGGGATTACGTTTAATGATCTCTTCACATACACCCCTCAGTCACTTGCTTGGTGGAGTCCGCTTAATTAACCAGGGCACTAGTCTCTCTTCACTTTCTCTGTCCACTGGCTCAGAACGGACTGCTGGTCATTTGTAAAGGGCTATGAAGCATAGTTTATCAATGAGTTTCAAATACAATACTATTGACTCTCTTTACTTTGTGACATGCTCAAATGCACATTTAATGGTATGTAAACAAAGCAGTTGAAACATAAATGCTAACTCGCAGAAGTAAAATCCCTTTCTGTTTTCCTCCTCTCGATATCTGTTCTTCAGTAATAGGTACATAATAATATTGCAGCATATTGTAGACCTATAATTAATGTACAACAGTATTATAAAGATTCAGTGATCATAACACTGGAGCTGATATTGCACACTTTCCTAATATCTTTTTCCTAATATCCCATTTTGAAGTTTAAATAACTGAAGCTGTTATTCTAAAGGAATCTTTAAAAGTTTTCCAATTACCAACTGCAGGTACACAGGATAGATTTTTAAATTGCCAATTAATGAGAAAAGGGGGGGGGACTAATTTAGAAAACATGAAAATGTATTTCACAGATGGTCCTTAAAATTTATATTTATAGATGTTCAACTTCATTAGTCAGGAAAAAATGAAAAACAGATGGATAAAAAGAAATGAACAGTATCAGAGATTAAATTGTGGACACCAATTTGCAGAAGGCTCAGGATAACAGTGGAAGCCCAAAATCCATTTAACCCTCCACTGAATCACCTCTGACTGTGGTCTAGGGATGTGACTAGTCTTGCTATCAGACAAAGAGTATTGTAAAGGTGATTATAGCACCTCATCGGACTCAATTAGAAAACATTCATAAAGTCAACAGACAGACCTGGAACTATTTATAGGATTTTTTATGTTGATCTATATAAAATTGGCAGGATAAACAATCCCAAGGAGA
This sequence comes from Nesogale talazaci, assembly GCA_004026705.1. Lineage (NCBI taxonomy): Eukaryota > Metazoa > Chordata > Mammalia > Afrosoricida > Tenrecidae > Nesogale > Nesogale talazaci. Next base: position 20,303 of record PVJH01010432.1, read on the forward strand.
AAACAAAGGAACTGACAGTTTCAGGGATACATGAGACGTGGGGGACGTGGGAGAAAGGAAGGGTGGATCCAACAAACCCATAGTCAAGGAACAACAGATGATCTAAAATTGATGGCAGAGAAGGTATAGCATGCCTGGTGGGCTGTGATCAAGTGCAGTGTAGTCATGAGGAACTACTGAGAGCCGAATGAAGGTCAAACATTATACTGGGGCGGGAGGAAAATAAAAGAAACTAGAGGCAAGAAGTAGGAGACAAAGAGCAATTATAGAAATATAGACACAGGCATGTACATATGTAAATATATTTATATATAACAATATGAATCCAGATCTATATACATATATTTATATGTTAAATAGTAAAGTAGCAGATAGACATTGGCCCTCTACCCAAGTACTCCCATGCAAGCAAACTTTATTCTAATAGCTTGGCATTCTGTGATACTCATCTTCCAGACACGATCACTGAAGTCAAAATGGGTGCACAAGCAAATGTAGGGAAGAAAGCTGATGGTGCCTGGCAATTAAAAGATATAGCATGTGAGGTCTTAAGACTTAAAGATAAACAAGTGTCGATCTGGCTGAAAAGTAAAAAAGTCCACATAGAAGAGGCACACCATCCTGTGTGATCATACAGTATCGACAAGATCAGGTATCAGCATCAGAAGTCCCAACACAAACAATCATATCGATGAAAAGTGGTGGAAGTAATGGAGACCAAAAACCCATCCGTACACAATTGAACATATCTTCCAAGAAGGGTCACAAGGTAGAGATGAGTCAGCCAGAGTGCAGTACACCACTTATGAAATAATACAATCTTCCTCTTTAATGCTGTCCTCCACAACAAAGAATGCAGTATTTGGGATTAGGAAATAGGTTTAACAATCTGTTCATATACACCCCTCAGTCACTTGATTGGTGGAGTGCAGTATGCCACTGGGTTCTTTAATGCAACACACACACACACACACACACATACCTGCTATCATGACCCCAGTTCCACCTTACAAATCTGGCTAGACCATAGCATGCACACTGGTACAGATAAAAGCTCTCAACATATGTATCCAGGACAGAAAAGCCCCTTGGGAATAATAATGGGAGTAGAGATACCATGAGGGTAGGGGGCAGGTGAGGAGATAAAGGGTGAATCGATCACAAAAATTGACTTGTAAAAAACAACAGAAACATGGGTGAAGAGTAACAGTAGATAAGATATGAAAATAATGATAATTTATAATTTATCAAGGGTTCAGGAGGAGGGGAGGGTAGAGGTGGGAGGAAAAAATGAGAAACTGATACCAAGAGCTCAAGTAGAAAGAAAACATTTTGAAAATGATGATGGCAACATGCTTGACACATGGATGTGTGGATTGTAGTAAGAGCTGTAAGAATGCCCAATAAAATTATTTATTAAAAAATTAAGTTAGGTAAACAAGCAGCCATCTACCTCACAAGTAACAGATCCCACATGGAAGAAGCACACTAGCCTATGTGAACATGAGGTGTTGCAGGGGTCAGGTATCAGTATTGTAAATGAGGGGAAGTACAGATTGGGAACCTGAAGCCCATCTGTAGGTAATGGACTTCCCCTTACAGAGGCATCGCAGGGAGAAGACAAACCAGTTAAGGTGCAGTGCAGCAATGATGAAGCATACAACTTTACTCTAGTTCTTCAATGCTTCCTCCTTCCCACTATCATGATCCTGATTCTACCTTACACATCTGGCTAGACCAGGGGGTGTACAATGGTACAGATAGGAGCCAGAAACATGGGGAATCCAGGACAGATGATCCCTTCAGGACTAGTGGTGAGAGTGGTGATACCAGGAGGGTGGAGGGAAGGTAGGGTAGAAAGGGGGAATTGATTATAAGGATCTATGTATAACCTCTTCTCTGGGGTATGGACAATGGGGAAGTGGGTGAAGGGAAACATCAGATAGTGCAAGATATGACCACGTAATAATTTATACATTATCAAGTATTCATGAGAGAGGGTAGAATGGGGAGTGAGGGGAAAAAATGAGGAGCTGATACCAAGGGCTTAAATAGAAAACAAATATTTTGAGAATGATGGGGGCAACAGAGGTACAAATGTGCTTGACATACAATGAACTGTAACAAAAGTTGTATGCTCTCCCAATAAATTGATTTTTAAACAAAGAAAATTAAGTTAAAAAGAAAGGAAACCAAAAGTATATGGAAATAATTAGTCCATCTCCATGACCTAGAGACCAGAACTGGATGATGTCTAGGTACCACTACCAGCTTCTCTGAAAGGGATTGAACTAGAAGGTCCTGAATAGAATGGGAGAAGGCTATGAAACAAAATTCAAATTATTATGAAGACCAGGGATGCTGGTCAGATAATCTGGTGGAATCTCTAAGACTCTGTCTGGTGCTTTGTCACCTTTCAAGCATGAACAAAGTTCATTGCTTTGGCTCAATGTTCAATGAAGCAATAGGCATGTGTACACAGTGAATAATAACACTCTTGATGTGTGCACCCATTAGAATAGCTGATCATTTGAGATCAAGCAGATATGATTTACCCAAAGATAAACTTGAAAAGGGTTAGAAAAGAAAGAGGAGGGGCTGTACCCCGGTGGTATAAGTGGTTGAGTGCGGTACTGCAGCCCGCGGGCTTGGCGGTTCAAATCCAGCTGCGGCTCTCAGGAGCAGTTCTGGGTAGTGCCCATGACCACCAGAGGCAGTAATGCCCAAACAAAAAAAAAAGAAAAGAAAGAGGAAAGCAAACAGGAAACACACAGGAGCTGTGGGGTGAGTGATGTTACACTGAAGGAATTGTGGATGATGAGATCAATCAGAATCTGTCTGAACCATTTATTTTTATAAGTCATTTTGTTAGGATCCCATACAATTCCTATCATGATCAATACATATATCAATTGTATGCAGACCACATTTGCATATTTGTTACCATCATTCTTGAAACCAATCTTTTTTTTTTACCTATTTAACACAACTCACAATTTAAAAACTATCTCTGATGAAAGTAACACATAGTCACAACTAATCAATTGATGTCCACGGATTTCAGGAGGCAGTGTATCATTAAGAATCAATAGAATTGAAGAGAGGGGTCCAAGCTGCCTGGAAAACATTGACAAACCTCACGACCAGCCATGAACTGAATGCTGCTTGGGATATTTCAACAAAGAGATGCAATCCTAGAAGTGTCACTTGCCTGAACCAAAAATTTAAAAGAAAACTACCTTGCAAATCTACTGGAAGAGATCTGTATTTGTGTCCATTCCTATGGGATATGATCCAACAGACTAAAGAAAATTGTCAAGCAATATCATTAATATCACACAATGTTTTGCTGAAGATAATTTAAATGATTGCAGCATGTTAATGAGGAACTGCAAGAAGTTCAAGCCAGCTTCAGATGAAGCCATAGAATGAGGGATGTCATTGCTGATGGTAGATGGATCTTGGCTGGAAGCAGAGAATGCTAGGATGTTGTTTATCTGTGTTTTATTGATTATGCAAAGGCATTTGGCTGTGTAGACCATAACAAACTATGAATGGCATAGCAAAGAAAGGGAACTCCAAAACACATAACTGTGCTCACAGACCAAGAGCAACTTGTCACAAAAGAATTGCCTGGCTTAAAATCAGGAGTCTATGGCCATACCACCCTGAACGCGCCTGATCTCAGGTGAACAGTGTCAGGCCTGGCTAGTACTTGAATGGGAAAATCAGGAATGATGTAGGTCATGGTCATATCCCCTCATCATACTTACGATCCTTTTGCTGAGCAAATTATCTGAGAAGCTAGATTATATACAGAAGAATATAACACCAGAATTGAAAGAAGTTTCATTACCAACTTGCAATATGTAGATAGCATAGTCTTGATTGCTGAAAGCAAAAAAAGACTTGAAGTACTGCTGATGAAGTTAAAAAAAAACCTACCACCTTACATCTGGATATACAAAATGCCTAACTGGACCAGTAAGAAATATCATGATAAATTAAGAAAATTAGGAAGTTGCCAAGAATTTCATTTTACTTGGAACAACAATTAATGTCAATGTAAGCAGTCAAGGAAATGATGTACTGCATTGGGAAAAGCTGCTGCCAATGACCTCTCTACAGTATTTAAAAAAAAACAAAAAAAAACAGTCCTCATGTTGAAGGACTAAGGTGTGCCTGGTCTAAACCATGGTATTTTCACTTGCTTTATATGCATGTGAAAATTGGACTCTGAATAAAGGAGACTGAAGAATTGATATCCTTGAACAATGGTGTTAGCAAAGAATATTGAATATAACATGGACTGAAAAGTGAGCAAATTTGTCTTGGAAAAAAATCCAACCTTGTGGGGGGGGAGGGGGGTTAAAAAAATCCAACCTGAACACTCCTTTGCAACACCGATGGAGAGATTCTGTCTGGTGTGCTCTGGACAATTTATCAGGAGAGGTCAGCCCCTAAAGAAGCACGTCATGCTCAGTAAAGTAGACCTCAAAATGCCTGCATGGAGTCAAAGCTGACCTCTGTCAGCTTTGGAGACCGTAACTATTTATAAGAGTAGAAAACCTAGTCTTTGTCTTCAAGGAGCTGCTAGGGGTTTTGAACTGCTGACTATGGGGATTGCAGCCCAACACATAGCCACTATACCTCTAGAGCTCCTTGATAAAGTAGAGGGTGAGTGATAAAAAGAAGAACCTCAATGACATGCTTTGACATAATTACCGCAACAACGAGTTCAAATATAACAATGACCAAGAAGGAGCTAGAGACCAGACAGTGTTTCCTTCCATTGCACCCGCAGTCCGTATGGGTTGGATGCAATTTCATTGCATTTAACAACAACAGAAGTACAGAATAAGAAAATCTGGATTTGAATTGTAAACACTGGTTTTTATCAGCAGGGTAATTTGGGGAAAATAATTTCATACTCCACAAGATTCTGTTCCTTCAACTGAACAATGAAAACTGGAAGGCCTAGTGCTTGTAGCTGTTGCTTGAATTAAGTTAAATGGAAATACCTAACAAAGTGTCCAACAGACAGCAGGAATGTAATAATATGTGTGGTCTGGTGTTACTTCAAACCTAAGTGGCATGAACAAAGAAAAAGAGAACAGTGAGAAATAGTCAACCTACACTCATTGGCAGTTCAATGATGTTACGTGATTAAAATCTGCCCGGTTGCAGTTCTTTCAAATGTTGAACCTGGCTTGCATCCTCTGAAGAGTTGTTCCTTTATTCTTGCACTCGTGCTGAAATTCATAAAATAGTCTTATTTTAAAAGTTAAACAGCTGTTTGACTCTTGAAAACCCCAAAACCCTACTGCCATAGAGTTCATTCTGACTCATGGAGTAATCCTACATAGAGTTTCTTAGGCTGTAATGCTCTAAAGGAACAGAGAGATGGCATCCTCTTTCTTCTACAGAGTAGCTTGTGAGTTTGAACCACCAGCCTTGCACTTAGCAGTCCAATGTTGATTCAATAATGCCATACCAGGTATCTCTAATCATTTCAAGGAATATAATGGAATTTTCTAGACAAGTCGTCTTCCTTCACTTCAATTTTTTTAATGGGTAACTATATGTTCTGAAGGAGATTTACTGGTAGAGTGGGTACACATTGATCTTCTAACTAAAAGATTATCCATTCAAATCCACTGACCACTCTGCAAGAGAAAGAGGAAGCGCTTGACTGCTGTAAAGATTTCCAGTCCCAGCAACCCAAAGGGGTACTTCTATCTACTCTGCCCTATCTGGGCTCTATAAGTGGGAATCAACTCAATGAGTTGTATATTCTACGAATAATACAAAAATGTGTGTATTGGGCAAGGAGGCAATATCACAAAACCAAACAAATATTGACAGTTCTGTGGACATCATTCATGTACATCAGAGATTGGTCATCTTTCTCTGTAAAAGACCACAGGGCTCGTTTAGAGGATGGAAGCCATAGATTTGTCATAACTACTCAACCCTGTCTTAGGGTAAAAGTCATCATAGACAATGGACATGGCTATATTCTAATAAAATTTATTTCCAAAAAGCTGCGGGCTGAATTTAGTCCTCAAACTTTCTAACTTGATGATTCACAATTTAGATAATAAAGCCGAAAGACAAATTATTTTTTGTGTTTTAGTAATAAACTCTCTCTAAGTTTCTTCTGTCTTGTTTTTAAGTGACCTAAAAATATCTAAACAATGATATCTAAACCAACTTGGAGCTCATAAGTTGAAGGGCCTTTCTCCAATCCCTGGACTAATTAAAGACTTACTTCTCTTTGCCCTAACTCGTGACAACCCCACAAGGATAAAGGACCAGTATTTCCATTCATCTTCTAGTTTTATCACAGCTATGCCACTCCTGTCAGCAAAACTCAGGGACTGTCAGCAATTTCATTATAATGCCAGCATCTCAGGAGGTTATAAATCTGCCTAAGATAGCCTGAGCTAAAACTTGGCATGACAGCTCCTCTACCAAGACTTTTCTCAAGGATGAGGACGCTGGCTCAACAAAAAGTAAGTTCATATGAAAGCTAGGCCAAAAAGTTATCTTTATAAAGTTCAGAACAATTTTTAGTTTTGAAGACTCACACAAGATTCAATTTAACAGGTATTTATTGAGTTTCTACCAAAGGTAGCATCTATTATTCTATCTGCCCTACTTTACTTCCTTTGGGGAACTGCATCTCGCCATATTCATGTAACTCTAATGGGGCTGTCAATCAACGGGACTTGCTTTCTCTCACCCAACCCCATCTCCACCCAGAGCTGTTCACATGACCCAGGTGGGTCAATTAGATCCTAGACAGTTTGGAAACAGTTTGGAGCCTTTTCCTTTGTCAAGGATGTTATGAATGCCATAAACAAGAGACTCTCTATTTCTTTGCTCAGTACCCCACATACACTTGGAGTTTCTTGGTGTGGTGCATTTGAGGGGTGTGCTTCAATTGTCTTTAGGTTATTGCATATGATCAAAGTTCAATGCTAAAAGGTTGGATGTTCAAGTATACCCAGAGGCACTTTAGACATGTCTTGAGATATCCTGAAAAAATCAAGCATCAAAATCCCTATGTAGTACAATTCTACTTTTACACATATGGGTCATCATGAGTTGGAATCAGCTCAGCAGTAGGTGGTATAGGGACTGTATATGTCAACATTTAGTAGGTGGTTGAATTTACAAGCTTGAAATTCAAAAAGAAGCTTGAGAGTTAAGCTCTAGATTTGTAAAAAACTAAGATTAAAACTAAGATTATTATTAAAACAGTGGTCTTTCTGAGGTCAACTTTCTGCAATCAATGTTCCATGTGCGGTAGTTCATACATTATTTGAGATTGAAAGACGTTCATGCTGGTATCTCAGATACCTATAATTCCAGTGTAACATAGTTAAAAGTTAAGCATTTCTGCTCTCATCATCCTTTACTTCAAAGCACTTTGAAGCAGCCTCAAAGGTCCTGCAGCACTATGTACCATAGTATAATAATATTCAGAACACAATTAAATAACACTAAGAACACAATTTTAACCCATATTCAATAGTTACTCAAAAAATATGTACAAGACTCTGGGCTCCATGTTAGGGGTGTAAATAATAAGAGAGAAAGATGAATGACACTAATAAAGGATACAAATATATTGAACTTATCAGTTGGGGTTCCCTAGTTCCTAATAATTTAGGTTGATATTCTATTCAGTCACTATACCATGAACCCTGGACAGCATAATTGCTCTCCAAACGTTCTGGGTGCTCAGATTCTAGTCATCTTTCCACCTATCCTGCTTCCATTCCCTGTGAAGCAACTGATATGTCAAACGCATTTATGAACCAGAGCATTTTATTGCTCTTTCACTTGGCAGGTGTTTGCAATCAATTAATTCATTTAGCATTTGTGATTGCCGCACCTTAAATACATGGTGTATTTTGGCAAGCAGAGATTTTACCACTAGACCTCGGATCTTCTAGTAAGAGAATCAATGTCTTTGTTGATAAAGTTTTATCCCACCCATTCTACTATACCATCTTCTGTCAGAGACCTGAACATCCCTTAATTATGACAATGATCAAGGTAAAATAATGAAGGTAGAAGCCTGGCCCAATTATTAAAGGCCTAAGTCATGAGGGGGAAAAAACTAAACTCATTGACTCATAACGATGCTATAGAACAAGGTGGACCTGTCCCTGCGGTTTTCTAAGATGCTATAGAACAAGGTGGACCTGTCCCTGCGGTTTTCTAAGACTGTAACGGTTAACAGGAATAAGGGCCCCATCTTTCTCCCACAGAGTGGCTAGTGGTTTCTAACTGCTGACTGTAGAACTCACAGCTCAACGCACCCACTACCCCTGTTCTCCACCTTCCTAGTGCCACAACCTTGCATGCAGTTCCTTGTGTTGTGGTGAGCCCACACCCATAATATTACTTTCATTGCTACTTCATAACTGTCATTTTGCTACTGTTATGAATTGCACGAGCCCTGTGAAAGGATCAATGAACCTCCAAAAGAGTCTTGACCCACAGGTTGAGTGCTGCAATACTACACCCTCAGGGCTAAAAAACTGTTACCAATTTTTTTTTCTTGCAGCAGTGCCAATAGGAAAGATGGTGTCGATTGACCACACTTGGAGCGTTAGTTCCAAAACCAAACCTGCTGCCATCTAGTCAAATTGGGCTCTTAACAGCCCTCCGTAGGGCTCCCCAGGCTATACATTGGAAAAACAATTGTTAATCCGAGAGCAGTCAGCCTCATCATTCTCCCTGAGACCAACTGTTGGGTTTGACCTTGTAGTTAGCAGCCCAGGGCTCCTAACCAGTTACCAGTGCCAGCAAGGTTCCTTTTGCATGGATTGAGGGTCTGGACTAAATTACTTTGACAAATATATCGAGAAATTTAAAGTAGAACAAACAAAATTTGTTTGTGGGGGTGGGGTCACATAACAGTCCAAGATAGATGTTCCTAAAAGACAGAAGCCCTCTTCTGTGTAGCCAATCAAGGACTCCAGCTCTTTCTACCATGTTGTTGTAGAATTGCCTAGGGCCTCATTGTAATCTGAACTCAGCTGATGTAAAGCAAAAAGAGAATGTAGGAGAGGCATACATGCTTTCTTGGGAGACCTGGTCCATATAGGGACACGGATGATTCATGCATAGTCCCATGTCCACCATATAAACTAGTCTTTAATCTATCAATATCCTATACCCATATTTATTCTATAAGGAGTCATGGTGTAATAATGGGTTAGGCTTTGGGCTGATAGTCCAAAGAACAGCAGATTGATACTACCAGCCTCTCCACAGGAGAAAGACAGGCTTTCTACTCCCCTAAAGAATTGTGGTTTCAGAAAACCACAGAGCAGTTCTATCCCATGCTATAGGATCACGTTAAGTCAGAATCAACTTGATGGGAGTGAGTTTAATTAAGTATATAAGGAGAAAATTAATGAAGATCATCTCCCACTGGACTATATATATTGGATTTATCTGCTATTCTTACAACTATCCCAGAAGAAAAAGAATAGCAAAGACAATACATTGGCCTTTATCTCCTTGATTCATTACTCAACCTTTCCCTTAAAAACTCACATGTTTCTTCCATGTGGGCTTTGGAAGAAGCACACCAGCTTGTGTGATCATGAAGTGTTGAAGGGATCCGGTATCAGGCATCAAAGAACTAAAATTGCATCATTATAAATAGGGAGGCGTACAGATTGGGGATCCAAAGCCCATCAATAGGTGAAGCGACATCCTCTTACAGAGGTGTTGCAGGGAGGAGATGAGCCAGTTAAAGTACAGTGTAGTAACAATAAAATATGCAACTTTCCTCTAGTTCTCAAATGCTTCCTCAAATGCACCCACTACCATGCTCCCGGTTCTACCAGACAAGTCCGGCTAGAACAGAGGATGTACACTGGAGTTGGAAACATGGGGAATTTAGGATAGATATTCCCTCAGGACAAGGGATGGGAGTGGTGATACTGGGAGGGTGGAGGGATAGTGGAGGAGAGAGAGGAGGAACCAATTTTAGGGGTCTACATATAACCTCCTCTCTGGGGCACAGACAACAGGGAAGTGAGTAAAGGGACACATTGGACAGTGTATGATATGAAAAAGCAATAACAATTTGTAAATTATTAAGGGTTCATGGGGGGGGAGGAAAGGAAATATGGGGAGCTGGTACTGGGGCCTCAGTGGATGGAGGATGTTTTGAGAGTGCTGATGGCAACAAGTGCGCAAATGTGGCCTGCGTACAATTGATGTATGCATGGATTGTGAGGGGAAGTGTATGAGTCCCCAATAAAATGATTCATTTTTGAAAAGGGAGGGGAAAGAGGAGCTTATACCAAGAGCTCAAGTGGAAAATGTTTGGAAATGAATGTGGCAACATGTGTGCAAATGTGGTTGATACAGGTGATGTACTGAATGTTATAAGAGCTGTAAGAGCCCTCAATAAAATTATTTTTTTTAAAACTCATGTTTTCTTCCACATAGTCTTCGCTCAGAGCAATCTTCAAACTTCTACCCTTTATTTTGCTATTGCAAGAAGTTCAGGATCCAATTATCCCTTCATCTTGATCAGGTCTGTATTTCAATACATTTTACAGACCAAGACATTTTACAGATTATGTATAATTCATTTTAAACAAAACAGAACATGAAAAATATCCCATATCACACATATAAACTCTTACATAACTTTTTCATAAACTTTATATATCCTAACCATTTCTCCCTATTTTGACACAGCAAACTTCCCTTCTGATCAGAATTGCCCGTCACTTTTATTCATTTTCTATAAGCCCAGCTTCTAGCATTGGGGAATGTCACTTTTTAACTGAATTATCCTTATTATTCATAGATATTTAATCCTGAGAAAATATTACACACTCATGGGTGCCACTGAATCAATTTGGACTCATAGAGATCCAAGGGAAACAGTAAAAAAAAAAAAAACTCCAGAGGGTTTTTCTAGACTGTAATCTTCATGGAGTAGATCATCAGGTCTTTTCTCTCAGTAATGGTTGGTGAGAGGTGATAGGTTTATGGTGCCAGCTTGGCCAATAGAAATATGTGGGCGGAGTTTGATCAGGTGGCAGCTTGATTGGAGGGCGACAGAAATAAATGCAGACAGATACCATCCCATTGGTTCCTGGTGATCGGACCAGCATGGTGCAGCTTTAGGTAGTTCTCTGCCTCAACCTGTGTGCTACATTACCTCGGGGTCAAGCCAACCCATGGATCACATTGCTAGAGCTTGAGGCTCCTTTGAGACATGCTTTGTCACACTGCTGATGCAGACATCGCTTGAACTTGAGGCTGGTGGGCCTTGTCGTAGTGCATCACTTGAGTTTGATATCCTATCTGGAGCTGCTTTGATAACTCATCCTGCTAGCTGCTACTGACTGTTGCTAACCCACTCTGCTAGCTGCTACCTGTGGACAGATTCTGCCTGTCTTGCCTGATGAAAGACTCCACTGTTTTCTTTCTTGAACTTAGACTTGATAGCACATGTGCATTAAAGGACTTCCACTATATTAGCATTTCCTTGAAAGTGAGTTGAAGTGAGACCTCTGTACTGTTGTTATATTCCTTCTCACTGTGTGTGGCCGTCACGTGCTTATGTTCATTTCATGATTGAGATGTAGAGGTGGAGTCTAGCCTGCTAATCTGGAGATAGCCATTGAGTAGCAAATGAGGCCTCCATGTGGGCATGCCTTACTCCTGAGACTTCTGGGAAATCTCGTGATATGCCCCTCATGGAGATGAGAAGCTATCTCCCCAGTTTTGAGGAGTTTGTATCAGAGACAACAAACTACAGACAAGACAAGATGGCAATGTCTGAGGAGCTGAAGGAGCCACATGGCCTTACCCTGATGGAACCAGACCTCTGAAGCTGGCAAAGCCACATGAAGAGCCCTGCCAGTGCTGGGTTGCCTCTACCACCACTGGATGCTGTTGATGGACCCTGAGCCCTGAAAGCAAGGAGCCATAGGGAGGCTCCTGCCAGTGCCGGGATTCTGCACCCACTGGCCTGTGACTTTGTGAGTCAGAATGAGATGTTATAGACTGGTATTGGGCATATGGGCTAATATGGGACTTATGACTTTGAACTGGACTGGGTTGGGATGCTTTCTTAATATCCTATTCCTCTTGTCTATAAACTATATCCTTATATCCATATGTGTGTCTCTCAATTTGTTTATCTAGTCTATCTGAACTAACACACTGTGTGTATAAAATCATAAGTGTCCTGGTTTTGTTTCTCTAGAAAACCCTGTCTAACACATGAGTCCAAACCATTAACCTTTAGATTAACAGCCCAATGTTTAACCATTGCACCACCATAGCTCCTTGTGCATTTAGCCCAGTATTTAGCCCAGTATTTATTAAGAGCTCCTACATGTATTTCTAAAGCATGAACTCCATCACCAGCAAGCCGAGTCTGACTCACACCCACCCTAATTTCCCTCACAGGGTTTCCAAAAGAACTATTATCTTTATGAAAGCAGGCTGCCACATGTTTCTCATGCAGGGTAACCGATGGATTCCAACCACTGACACAACTATGTGTCTAACATGGTGTATAATACTAGGGATTTGAGAAGGAAGAAGATAAAAGAGAAGCTCACCAAGGATTTAATATAGGAGATGCGTTAGAAAAACGTATTTGTAGCCCACTTCTCACATGACACTTTGAGCCAGGCTTCCCAGGACAAGATAAAAGAAAACACTGAACTCTGCTTGAAGGTGTCTGGGGAGTACTCATCAGCATTCCCTGAGTCCCAACTCTGGTCTTAGTGCTTCAGTGCTATCGTCGGCAGTGTGAAGGCTGCAAAAGAAATAAAATGTTCCAGCCTCTTCCTTGATGAGCATATCCTCTCCATCCACAGAGCAATAACGTTCTCTACAAGGCCAAATAGTGTTGCAACTCAAGGGGACAAAAAGATTTTAATGATAGAGATGAGGGTGCTTCTTGAGGGAGGGAAAGTCTTCAACTGAACCTCGAATTTTTGTTTTGATTTAGACAGGTGTCAGATATGGAGCAAATGAATTTCCAGACAAAGGAAAGATATACAATGAAATCGAATAAGGAGGAATAAGGCCAAGGTTTAAATAGTGAAAACTTTACCTTTCTGAAGTTTAAAAAGTTGGTAGGCAACAATGATGCTGTGTGTGATAGAAGGGAGAGAATCAGACTTTATGAGTTGCATAGGTAAGATTTATTGTGTACAAATTAGAAGACTGTTGGAATTTTATGATGAAAACTCCAAATCAAAAAAAAAAACCCTCCAAATCATGCTTGCTAGCATGGAGTCCATTCTGACTCAGCAAACTTATATAGTGTCTCCAATGCTTCATAAATATTTATGGGAGCAGGGGGGGGGGCTTATCTTTCTCCTTCAAAGTGGCTGGTACATTTGAACCACTGACCTTGCAGTTAGCAAATGTTTAGCCTACAACACTGAGCCCTTGTCTGAATTAGTCATTCAGTATCCTGATGCATTTTTATTTTCTTTTAAACTATTTTATTGAGAGCTCTTACAATGTTTATTACAGTTCATACATCAATTGTATCAGGCATATTTGTACATATGTTGCTATCATTCTTTTCTAGACAGTTACTTTCTATTGAGCCCTATTAGTATTGGTATTAGCTCCTATTTTTCCCCTCATCCCCCGACCACCCTTGTGACCCCTGGATAGATTATAAGTTATTATTTTCATGTCTCACACAGAGCAGTGTCTCCCACCCCACATGGTTTTCATTGTTCTTTCTCCTGGAAGGGTGTGTGTGGTTGTGTGTTGATCAGTTCCCCCTTCTTCCCCTCATCCCCTCCTTCACGCTTCCCTTCCTGTTCCTGGGCTCCTTGTTTCCCAAGCTCTTATCTTTTCTACAGCTGTGTACATGCTCTATCTTTGTCTGAAGTGAGAGTTACCACTGGGGTCATGGTGATGGAGGTGAGGAAGCCTCAAGGAAGCAAAGGAATATTGTGTTTCATCAGTGCCTTAATGTACCCTGGTTGATTCATTCCTTCGCTGTAACCCCTCTTTGGGGGAGGTTCCATTGTCTACAGATGGGCTTTGAGTCTCTGCTGTGATCTGTCTCATTCTTAAGCAGATGATTTTGTTTGATTAGTTGTTAAGGGTCTTCTGATGACTGTTACCTGGTCCCGAGGACACCTCATGCTCACACAGGCTGATGTGCTTTTACCATGTGGGCTTGTTGTTTCTCTGCTGGATGAGTGCTTGTTTCACTTCAAGCCCTTAAGACCCCAGACACTATATTTTTTTAATATTTTTTAATTTTATTGGGGAGCTCTTACAGCTACTACAACATTCAGTACATCATTTGTATCAAGCACATTTGCACACATATTTCCACATACATTTCCCAATATTTTCCACTTGAGCCATTGATACAAGCTCCTCTTTAAAAAAACACTCCCCTTTCCCCTCCCCCCCTTTTTAAAAAAATTAATCATTTTATTGGGGGGCCCCTACAACTCCCATCACAGTCCCTAACAACATCAGTTGTATTCAGGCCACTTTTACATACCCATTGCCATCATCACTCTCAAAACATTCGCCCTCCCTCCAGGCCCCCATTATCAGCTCCCTATATTACCCTTCCTCCCCGCCCTTTCCCTAGAACCCTTAGTAATTTACAAATTATTTTTTCATCCTGTACACTGTCCAATGTGTCCCAATACTCACTTCCTTGTTGTCCATGCCCCAGAGAGGAGGCTACGTGTAGATACCTGAAGTTGGCTCTCCCTCTCCATTCCTCCATCCCTCCACCCTCCTGGTATTACCACTCCCATCACTAGTCTTGATGGGTCATCTATCCTAAGTTTCCCACTTCACTGTACATCTCTTGGTCTAGCTGGATTTATGTGGTAGAATTGGGGTCATGAGAGTGGGTGGGAGGCAGCATGGGAACTAGAGGAAGGTTGCATATTTCATAGCTCCTACCCTGTATCTTAACTGACTCATCTCCTCCTTGAAACCCCTCTGCAAAAGGATGTCACCTCACCTATTGATGGGCTTTGGGTCCCCAATCTGTACTCCCCCTCATTAATAATAATATAATTTTAGCTCATTGATGCCTGACCCCGAATCTCTTCACCACATCATGATCACACAGGCTGGTGTGCTTCTTCTGTGTGGGCTTTATTGCTTCTGAGCTGAATGGCCGCTTGTTTACTCAAGCCTTTAAGTCCCCAGACGCTATATCTTTTGGTAGCTGGGCACCATCAGCTTTCTTCACCACATTTGCATATGCACACATTTGTCCTCAGGGATCATATCAGGAAAGTGAGCATGCAAAGTTGTGCTTTTGAGTTCTTAAAGCCTGATATCTCATCCCTTTGACACCTCATGATTCCACATGCTAGTGTGCTTCTTCCATGTGGGCTTTGTTGCTTCTGAGCTAGATGGCTGCTTGTTAAATTTCAAGCCTTTAAGTCCCCAGATGCTCCAGCTTTTGATTGCCAGGCACCATCAGCTTCTTCACCACCTTTGCTTATGAACACATTTGTCTTCAGTGATCATGTCAGAAAGGTGGGCATCTTGGAATGCCAATTTAATAGAACAAAGTGTTCTTGAACTGAGGAGATACTTGAATGGAGGTCCAATGCCCATCTGTTGTCCTACTACTAACCCTATAAGTATACACATTAATCTCTTTCCCCTTCCTCACTTATAAATATATGCCCCTATGTACATACCTGTATTTGAACCTCTATAAATGTTCATTATCCCCCAGTTCCTTCCTCTATTTCCATTTGCTTCCCTCTTGTCCCACTATCATGCTCACTCTCCCTTTGGGTTTCCGACACTATAATTTTTTAATAGCCAGGCACCATCTGCCTTCTTCACCACATTTGCTTATGCACCCATTTTGTTTTCCGAGATTGTGGTGGGAGGTCGAACATCTCAGACTGCCAACTAGGGGATTAAAAAAATAACAAGTCAATATAGAGGTCCTCAGAGTGCTGGTGCAAGAGTAATCTAGCTGAAAGGAAGTGCGATGAGGCAGAAGTAGAGTGAGCATGATGGTGGGGCAGGCAGATGATAAAAGAAAACAAAGAAATGATCTAGGAAGCAAAACTATGCACAGAGGCATGAGCATGGGGATTCTAATATGTAATTACACTAATCCATAAAAATATAAGTGTTGGTCAATGTCCATATAATTATATGACAATATCATGAGGTAGTGGATGGACTTTGGGCCTCTGCTCCTGATGCACTTTTGACACATGTATATTCTTCACACACAGGAGTTAGGAAGCTCTGTGCTCCCATTCTATTCTCTATTGAATGGTGCAATGTTGGTGCTTTTGGTCCTAGATCAAGACGCAAGTGAAAGGATGTGTTGATGGGGTGGGGGTAACAATGTGTTGAAGCAGTCCAAAACATTTTTTTAATCATTGGCATATAGTTCACATGTCATGCAATTCAGTAATTCTATCATTTTTAAAAGAGTTGTGCAATAATCATCACAATCAGTTTTAGAATATATTCTTCGTTCTTGTAATAATTGTTACTAGTCCCCCTCTACTCTCCCCACCAAGAATCTTCCCTGCTACGCTCCAACAGAATTGTTAATACAGTTACTAACTATAAATTTACTAAACTTGGATTTTATATACAGAAAAACACATACAAAACAAAATCAAGAAACAAGCCAAAAAAGAAAAACAACAATAATGACAAAATAAAATAGATTAAAAGCCTTAATCAAAAAAATCAGAAAATAGTAAAAAATTGAACAAATATAAAATGGGCCAAATGGAAGATCAAATAATATGGTGTTACAGTTTCGCTGTATCGCCCATAAATGACCTTGCAAAGCTTTCTGTCTGGTGGCAAGGCTATGATCAGAAGGTTAATCTTTGTGGGAGCCCTCCATAGTCTCCATAGTCCTCCATAGTCTTCTGTCAACTGGGTGCTACAGATTTACGTTCTGATACCATTCTTTCTATGGAGTTGGATTTTATGATTTATAATCCTTGTATCACACAGACTAATGAGCTTCTGCCATGGGGCCTTAGTTGAGGCCTCACACAGAAAGCGACTTATTTTGAACAAGCCTTGAAGACACTAGTTGCTATTTTTCCTGACAACTGAACACCATCTGAATCCTTCACCACACTTTGCTTTAGCACCCATCTCTTCAATGATCTCTCCATGAAGATGAGCACGGAGTAGGTCCATATCGTGGGAACTCGTTCTCAGATTAGGGCTATGGTTAAGTGTGAGTCCAAACTCTATTCATAGACCTATGGTTTATATATGTCCCCAGTTCATTTTGGAGGCAGCATTGTCGTTTTATTGGAGAACACTGTAAACCATATGGTAATTCTATGGATAGTATCAGTAATGTAGCCAGTGGGATAGAATTTACAACACTGTGGAGAGAAAGAGAAATTATACTTGTATAGACCAGCATTTTAGACTACAGTACATGAGTTGTTGACTTGTATAGATTAAAAGCTTAAGTGCCTGAACACTGTTTGCACAAACAGTGAGGGCTGGGAATAGGGCAAGACTCTCAATGGCACTCATTCACAGAGGTAGAACCATGCCTGCTAGACTAATGCATGTCATAAAAATCAAAGAGAGATGAAAATAGCAAATATATAGTCAACCCAGGCCACCGTACATTGGGAACCCAAAAGAGAGATCTGAATCAAAGTCCAACAACCACCAATTCCATAACCTTGAGTAGCAGTCATCTGCTTCTCACACTGGGTGGGGCATTCCTACCACAAATCCAAGAAAATATTTCAGTTCCTTAAAGCTACTACAGGGGAGTTTCAGGTAAAGTCTAGCTCTCGCATAATGGGGATATTCCAAATTGGATCCTTTTTGTGTAATCTGTGAGGGGTGTTGTGCATCTTGAACGGGCAGAGACTAAAGTCTCAGCTATCTGTAACAGTCAAGTCACCCAGGGCTGGGTAGAAACTAGGTAAAAAGTGTCAAATTAGAAACATGATATTGGGCATCTTTAATAAGAATTTCATGTGGGAAACCATTATAGTTTTCTGTAATGCACTGCCTATTAATAGTTTTTCCTTCCTGCTCTCACATGAGCAAACTTGATTAGGCTTTATTTTATTTCAAAATGCTGTGTTATTTTTACTTCCAATCTAATAATCTTTCAGGGAGATGCAAATTGATTTCGCTGTCCCTTTCAAGGGCACCTGGTGGACATGACAAGCTGACATGTCTAACTTAATGCATCCCTTTCCCTTCATTTCTAACTCTGAAGAATCTAGATGATCTGTTCAAAATTAGATTTTCTTTTCTTTCAAAGCAAACATTATATAGAATCTGAGACCCCCAATTTTTCTCTCGGAGGTCATGTTTTCTTGGTCCTACCATTTAAAACAATTCAACTGCATTCCCTTTGGTGATAAACCAGGAAAATGAAAGGGTCTCTGCCTCACAAAAGCCACAAGACAAACACAGTGAGGAATGGGAGATAACAGGATGCTAGTATTGCATAGAAAATGGTGAAGAATGAAATTTGTAGCTACATTTTAAGGTGTCAACTGCTTCTGAGAGCTAGAAATAATGACCAGGCAAGACTTTTCTCATTTTTCCAAAGGAAATATAACTGAGAATTTTATGTGTGTACAATATTTCCATTTTTTTTAATTTTGGCAACCAAACCAAGACACTATTGCTGGCTGTGCAATAATCATCCATGCCCCTTTGACAATTTCTCACCTGCCCCTGCAAAGGCTTATAAAATTAAGTTACACACCACCCCTACCTCCCCCCAAGCCCCCAATCTTTACTTGTGGGAATGGCCACATGAATCCATTTAGGCCTTTTCTATGTCAGGAAATATTTTCTGGGAAGATTGCAAAGAAAAGTTCTCTGAGGAAATTTCTTTTACTTTTTTGTGTAAAGAAGAGAGAATAATGAGAAAAATTCATATTCACTCTCCTAGTTGGGTTTTTTGGTTGGTTTGTTTTTAAGTAAAGACACTACAGGATTTTCTGCCTTCCAGCTATCTAGGGAAGGAAACAGGAAGCGCATTGATGCCTGCCTGCACACCTGACATTGTGGAACCATTGTGCAATCTCGATACACACCAACTCCCACCCTGTTGGTGGGATAATTCAATGCATCTCTAGCTTAAGCCACAATTAGTTCAGTAGTCATCTTATATAGCCAGAAATATTCCTAAATGCTATTTTTAAAAAGCATTTCTTTTCTTTTCTTTTTCTTTCTGTAGCTTTCCACTGTATGGATGTCTTGTTTATACTTTATGGCCTCAACACCGGAGCATGTCTCCTAACTGGAATTGTTGAGGCAACATCTGACATCTTTCACGATATTCCACAACTGGCTAGATTCTCTCCATTTCCACCTTTCTAATATAATTTATCGATACTATGCGATTTAAGTTTTTTTATTTTTTAAGTGTGTTTTTTGGTGTTTGGGGGGAGGGGTTGTTGTTTTGTTTGTTGCCTAATTGTATTTTATGTGGTAGCTAAAATCTCCTAGCCGATGATGAGGTCTTTTATGTCAGTTCCTCTAAGAGCCAGGAACCTTTGAGAGTGGAGAGCTTTATTCGTGAGGCCCAGTTTACGTGATAGCACTCTGGCTTTGGAGGATAAATATGAATCCCTGTAAGACTGTAATGAGAACTTGGGGATTTCTCCTCAGGGAAGTAGACTGGGACATATCACACTGAGTTCTGAGTACATTTTCATGGGTTTCACAACCCCCATATGCTAGTCTTTGGATGTTTGAGAACTGTGAATTCAAGGAACTTTAGAGGGAGGTTCATTACAGTTAGAGTTGGAAAACTGAGACTGAAGACCATAGGCGGAATCAGAAAAGTGCATTTTGGGAGTGGTGGTTAACCATCCATTTTAAAGAGGAGGCATAGTTGTGGTTCTCTGAGATGAACTCAATGCTGGGCAATACCTTCTTAAGGACTGGAAGCACTGTCTTCTTTGAGAAACTGTCTCAAGATGCAATTACAGTCTTCAAAGTCACATCATATGCTTCGTGGTCTTTCCCACTTCCAACGTAAGCATAATCTGCATGACAGAGCAGAAGTAAATCAAGACGTAGTAGTATTCCGTCACCCATCTGTAAGTCTGTCCTCCTGTGGTGGCTTGTGTGTTGCTATGACACTGGAAGATATTTCAAATACTAGCAGGGTCACTCATGGTAGCAGTTTTCAGAAGAGCATCCAGACTGTCTCAGTGATCTGCTGCTGCTATACCAAATACTCTAAATAAATAACAAACTTTATTTCCTCACAGTTTGGGAACCTAGAAGTGTGAATTCAGGGTGTCACCTCAAGGAGAAGGCTCTCTCTCTCTCTGTGTCTCTCTCCCTCTCCCCACCACCCCCCCACCCCCCGGCTCTGGAGGCAAGTTCCAGACTCATTTGAACTTCTGTTTCTGTGTCTTGGCATATCTTTGTTCCCGTCTCCCTGCTTCTTTAATGTTTCTTTTACGTTTTGTAAGAAATTGACTTAAAACATATCCTATAGTAGTTCGGTGTCTTTAGCATAACAAAGACAACCCATTCCCAAATGTGATTATAACCACCTGTAAGAGTTAGTTAGGATTCACAACACGTGATTTGAAGGACACAATTCAATCTGTAATACAGACTAGACAGATTAGGAAGGAAAGTCTAACAGCAACCATACTACCAAACATTAGCCTGTGAAAATATTATGGCTCACAATGAGATATGGCCCAATACAAATAATGCTGGAAGATGAGATACCTAGGTTGGAAGGCATTCAAAATGGTCTTAACATGTACAGTGGTCTTAACAACAGACTGACACATACCAATAAAGCAATAAAGCAGCAAGGATCAGGCAACACTTTTTTTTCTTTGGTTGGTCTTCTTACATATTTTTTCACAATCCATACATTCATCTACTGTGTCAAGCTCATTTGCACATATCCCACCATCATCATTTTCAAAGCATTCTCTCCCCACTTGAGCCCCCAATATCAGCTCCCCATTTTTTCCCTCTACCTCTTCCATACATCCTCCTTCACAAGCCCTTGATGAGTAATAGATTATTATTATTATTTCCATATCTTACATTGTCTTCCATCACCCCTCACCCACTTTTCCATTGTTCGTCCCCCTGAGAGGGGGCTATAGGTTGATCTTTGTGATTGATTCCCCCTTTTTTCCTGCAACCTCACCTAATCTTCCTGGTGTCTCTACTCCCATTGTTGGCCCTGAGCATTTTATCTATCCTGAATTCCTTGTGTTGTGGGCTCTTGTCTTTAGCAGTGTGCATGCGCTGGTCTAATCTGATTTGTAAGGTAGAATTGAGGTCATGATAGTGAGGTGAAGGAAGCACCAAAGAGTTAGAGATAAATTGTGTGTTTCACCGGTGCTATACTATATACCCTGATTGACTCTTCTCTTCCCTGTGACTATTTCTGTGAGAGGATGTCCAATTGTCTACAGATGGGTATTGGGTCTCCACTTCATGCCCTCTCCCTCCCCCCACCCTCCATTTACCTTGGGTATGGTTTTATTCTGGGTCTTTGATGCCTGATACCTGATTCCATCAACACCTCATGATCACAGGCTGGTGTGCTTCTTCCATGTGGACTTTGTTGCTTCTCAGCTAGATAGCGACTTGTTTATCTTCAAACCTTTAAGATCCCAGACACTAACTTTTCATGCCAGGCACCATCATCTTTCTTCACGACATTTGCTTATGCACCCAATTTGTCTTTTCAGGGAGGTGAGCATCATGGAATACTGGATTGTTAGCATAAAGTATTCTTGCATTAGGGGAGTACTTGAATCAAAGCTCAATGTTAATCTGTAACCTTAATTCTTAACATATAGATATGAGTTCATAGTTCAATTCTTCTATCTATCTATCTATACACACACACACACACACACACACACACATATATATATATGCCTGTATTTAGTCCTTTATAAATTCCTTTACTTTCTGGTTATTTCCTCTGCTTTTACTTTTCTTTTGTGCTACCATAATGGTTAGCCTTCTTTCGGGTTTAGTAATTCCTCGATGCTACACTATCCTTGATGAAGCCCCACTAGGAATCCTATGACCTTCTTTCCATTGATTTCAGCTCACTTTTTCCCTTGTCACTGGGTTGGTTCCTCACCCTCCCCCCACCCTTTCTTTCTCCTACCTCCCCTTCTCCCAAATTCCCCTGGAACCATTGGTCCCATTCTTTTCATCTTCGAATTATTTATCCTACCTATCATATCTAGATAGACATGCAGATACATTAATAAGAGCAAAAACAAGGCAAAGCCAAATAAAACAGCAAAGAAAGTCAAAACCAACAAAACAATAACAACAAAAAACAAAATAACAATAACAAAAAGAAAGGTACTGGCAAAAATCGAAAAGCCTATAAATAGTTCAAGGACTGTTTGCTGTCCTTTAAGATTGCTTTCCACACTCTGTCTTCAAAGCCTATTTTTGGTATTCCCCAGGGGTTTCATCACTCTGCTCCCCCTGCTGCTCTGCTGCAGGCCCTCAATGCCTTGCCCAAGTGTGGTGCAGCCAGACCATCAGGCAACACTTTTATTGCGTTGTCCATATGGTCTCTATGAGTCATAGCTGACGCCACAGCATCTACCAGTAACAAGATGACATTCAATAAGCGGGAAGTGGAAAGGAGTCTTGTTTTTTCCTAATTAGATATCAGACACTGAAGACTCTTAAATAATTGGGCATTGTCTCTATATTATTCTAACTGAAAGACATCTTTAGCACAGACTTCTTCGTTTTTATTTCAATAACTCATTTATTTCAATAACTCATAACAATCCATATATCAATTGCATCAATCACAATAATATAGACTTCTAAGTAAGTAAGGCTTTGTGTCATCAAGTGATGTCCAAATTGGATTCACTTTTGCTCTGGGACCAACATATGTATGTATGTCTGTGTGGATTTTTGCCTTAAATAAAAAGTGAGACTTTTACTGCAGGATTAGTGCAAGCAAGATTTTGCTGTAGGGCCAAGTAATCTGATGGGAAATTTTCCAGTCCTCTTGGCACAGGCAAGCAGCCAGCCAGCATGCAACTCTGTGATAATTTCAACATTTCCCTTTTTGAAAGCATGATTCACAAGAGTTTTTCCTTTTGCCTGGTTTTATCTCTCCTGACTCTCAAACTCTTTTTTAAGTAAGAAATTGTTCACAGTCCTGCGTTTTTGCTTTGTTTTTGTCTTGTTTTTAAAGGATGGAAAAACTGGTTACCATAGACAAATATGCCTGTCTATGATATAAAGCATATATTATAAATATGGTATGATTAATTTAAGTTGATTCTAAATTTTTCTAAAGAAAAAACGTGCAAATACAGAAACAGCTTCAAATATCTAGCAATGATTTCTTCTTGGATTTACAAAGTTAAGCTCTCAGTCTTTTTAGTTAGGTTAATTATGAGAAACGTCTTCTTTAGGATGAAGTCAGTAAAATCTGTATGTTGTCACCCAAGGAATGAAAAAGCCTCCTTTAATGTATTACATGGGAGTTAACCTTGAATATAACATTCCCTTTCTGAAGATGGGAAGTAATGTGCAAGTTAAAAAAAGAAGAAGAAAAATTCAGGAAAGAAATTACTACAGCAAATGTGTTTAAATTGTTTTTAGTCTTAGAGTGAGAGACTGAGTGATGTCTCAGGGTCACTATGGGCAAGGAGCACAAGATTGAATGTGAATTAAAAAGAGCTTCTCTATGTATTTTCATCTATTCCCAAAACCTTTCAGTTACTCAGAAGCAAAGGATAAATTTTGGAAATATAATTTCAAAAAGGTATACAATTTAGCATAATAGATGATCTGATGAAGAATGGTTCCAGTAAGCTTATAGATCTTGAAATCACCAGCAGTATCCCAAGAGAACTCTAGTTCTTAACGGCTTTTCCCTGAGTATTTATCTTTCCCAATATCCTAGGACACACAGAAGACTTAGAACAGGAGGGGGTGACATTAGAGCTTGAGATCTTCTGAACTGGAACAGTGGTCGATTATATTGCAAGAACTGTCCACTACAAAAGGCTACTAAAAGACATGAATTCCTAAAAACGTGGCTAAGAGTAGAAGCAGGGAAAGGCAACACTCCCAAATACCAATATTGCAGACAAGTCAAGCTGAGGGCTCCTGACAGAAGATACCCAAATACAGTGGAAATAAAAAGCAAACAGTCAAAGAGGTCAGAGATTCTAAAAGGCAAACAATAAAATGCCTTGAGTTCTAATATGATACAAGACCATGATTATTTACCCCTAAAATCTAAAAAAATTCAGTTCCATTTGTATTGGTGGGTTTATGAAATTGCATCAGTTAGATTTTGCTCCAGAATCAACCATTCGCAAATGTAGAGGTTTACAACCAAGGATCCATTTTTATGACTTGTGAGACCACAGGTTATCTCTTGGGTTCTAGTGATCTGGCCTGGACTTGGCCGATCTTGGCTGAACTCCTCCACACAGCGCTGGCCTTGGCTGGGGCTCTGGGGTGACTCAGCCCAAACCACACCGTTCTCATCATCCATCAGGCTCCCCAGACTTATACACGTGGGGGCTGGCTGTGTTCCGAGTGGAAACACTCAGTCTCTGGAGGCCACGCTCTTAGCCTCCACCAGTCACATTGCTGATTACATTTGCCCATGCGAGTCTGTTTCAAGGCCCTCTTTGTAGGAAAAGCTACCAAGTCTTTCACTTGAAAGACCATGGCTAGAGAGAGAAGTGAAGCCTGGTGAATATTACTGTCATCTGCCACAGAAACCAATCACCTTTCCAAGCAAATATGTTGTCTTTGTAGGGAATTTCATGGAATAATTCTTTTGCAGTCCAAAGGGTCCTAACAAATGTAAGCATATGGCTTAGGTGGAGCCAGGCTTCCAGAGCACCAAAAGCCTCCATTTCCCCTTCTGAGTTCTATCACCAAACACTCCTATTCCCATCAAGGGGTATTTTAGTTCACACCCAGGAAGGAGAGGCTGGAGGACAGTGTTTGTTGGAAAAGTAATTTAGGCATCCTCTGGCTTGGAATGCCTCCACTGAACTGGAAGATTTGGGAGCTACAAAAATAAAACGCTTGATGGACAAATGAATACTTGACTCCTTCTAATGACTGGGCCCAGAGAGCAGAGGAACTGGCAGGAAAAGTTAGAGCAAGGACACATGCCACAAAGTCTGCACCAAGGGACCACCTGCAGCCAGAGGGAAGCCCCTAAAAGGAAGAAGCAAGATACCCATGAAAAACAAAGACAAAGAAAATGGGGGCAGATACAGAGACCATAGATATCTGGAAGGCCCACAACAATGTTCAAAAATCCTAGTCTGTTGGGGAGATGAATTATTTGCATGCATGCCAATTCCCTGGTGACATATCTGTAATGGTTGGACATACAGAAACCACTATAAATAGTTCCTTGATATTTTCAAGGGTTTATTCTCCAGCTGTCAGGAATCCAAGTCTCTTACTGTTTTCTTCAGCATAAGGTACTTTACTCAGGTAAATGGAAATTCACCAAACAACAACACTAATGGAAGAGAACAGCAGAAAATACTCAAAGCTATTGCGTACTAGACACAAGAAACTTTATACCTGTAAAATGTTAGCATCACAATAAATCAGAGAAGAAGGTTTTATTAGGTTCTTTTAGCAAACTCAAAGTCGAAGCTTAGAACATTATTTTCTCTGGGTGTGTGTCTCGCCCGTGCTGAACGTTCTCGCCCATGCTGAACATGTCTGCCTGACCTCAAGCCCACCCCCAAATCTCAGTTTCTTACAATTCAGAGACCAAGGAAAGGCTTTTGTTTGTGTCTCAGGATCCCCAGGCCCACTGTACTGAGTTAATTTCCTAGTACTATGTCCTGGATCAATGTCAAATCCAAGCTTGTGCCAGCACTCAGTCACAGTCTGGTCTAGACCTCTCTTTTCCACTGTACTCCTTTAAAGGAAATAGTACTCAGTTAATGTACTCATTTAGGCCTGCATGGCTCATTGAGTAGCTGTTATGCTGTGCTCCAGGTGTGATGCGGGAGACCACAGGGTGAATAACACCCAAGAGCCCCAAGCCCACTGGCAATTTACAACCCAGAAATAGTCATGTGACTGTTGCACCGGAAAGAAAGCTAACACTTCCGGTACAGGGCAGCTTCAGGAGTCAATGACCCATGCTACTTCTCATTTTCCTCCTTTCTCATTCCTCTAATGCTTTGTTTTTTTATTCCCTTAGCCACCTCTGTCACCGTGCTTTATAGTGATAGAACCTTTTCAAGTATTCTTTAATGACTTGGAAAGAACAGATGAGTCCTCCCTCCCCACACTCAGGACTTTCTTCTGTAATTAAAGGATTGGAAAACACGGCAAACAGCAGTTTTGAAGCTTTCAAAGGCCTAAAGTACACAATGATCATCATAAGAAATCCTTTAATCCCCCCAGGAAGGTAGTAACACCCCTGGCAAGAAATTTTCTCTCTAGGGTGCTTCCTGAAATACATCTTTCTGTTTTCATTCAATGTCTTTTTTTTTTCCCTCCCCTTTAGCGCTATGTGAAACTATCTAAAGAAACGTAGGTGATGGAAGTGCCTCTAGAAATCAGAACCTGGGTTGTTTCCTGAGAGGCGGTCCCAGAAAGCAAGTCAAGAGAATGTGAAAACACAATACAGATGTGTGCGAAAGGCCACTTACCTCTGTAGGCATTGAGAGCTCCCTCCATCTGGAGCTGCTGTGGTGTCCTGTGTAGGCTGTCTCTCAGGCTTGTCTCAGAAGAGGGGGGAGTGTGTGAGATATTTGTGCAGGCTGCTTCATGGGATCATAATGCCCGCATGCTTCCAGGTTCCTAAGGCAAGAGGTAAAAGGATCATAAGGCCAGCCCCACTATGAAAAACCTGACCCAAGGACCTACAGGGACAACAATGGAGAAGCAGGGTCAGGATTGTGCCCTGTCTGACCACACTGCAGCAAAGCCAAACACTAAAGGTGTGCAGCAGAGCAGCAAGGGAAACAAAGCATGGAGTTCCTGAGGGAGTGCCAAGGATAGACTTTGGGGCCAGAGTGTGGCACCCTATTGGACTCAACCAGAGGACACTCCTGAAGGTCAACAGACCTTGAATTATTTAAAGGTTTTGATTTCATTTTTTTTTTACTTATTTATATATTTTTTCTGGACATTGGTTTTTTGGTTGCTGTCATCATTTTGTTTTCTTTGGTCCCTTCATCTTATGATGCCTTGGGGGGGGGTTGTACATATTATTATCTCTGCAAGTCTATCTAGATAAGATAGGTTGGGTGAACAGTCTGGAGAAGAAGACAATAGGACTGATGGTTCCAGGGGGATATGAGCCATGGGGAGGTGGGGGAAAGGAGGTGGTATTGACCAAACCAGTGATAAGAGAACAAGTGGTCAAAAATCAGTGACAAGGTGGGTGTGAAAGGCCTGTTAGGGATTGATCAAGAGTAAAGTAACAGAGAGACATTGCTGAAACCCAAATGAAGGCTAAGCCCAATAGTGGGACAAGAGGGAAATAAAAGGAAATAGAGGAAAGAACTGGGAGGCAAAGTGCATTTATAGAGGTCTAAATACATAGGCATGTACATAGGTAAATATACTTATATATGATGATGGGGAAATAGATCTATGTGCATGTACTTATAGGATTCATATTAAGACAGCAGATGGGTATTAGACCCCCAATCAAGTACTTCCTCAGTGCAAGAACACTTTGTTCTATTAACTTGGCATTCCATGATGCTCACCTTCCCAACATGATCACTGACGACAAATGTGTGGATAAGCAAAAGTTGTGAAGAAAACTGATGGAGCCTAGCTATCAAAAGATATAGTATCTGAGGTCTTAAAGACTTGAAAGTAAACAAGTGGTCATCTAGCTCAAAAGCAACAAAGCCCGCAAGGAAGAAGCATACCAGCCTATGTGACCATGAGGTGTCAAAGGAATTAGTGATCGGGCATCAAAGAACTAAAAATCATATCACTGCATGTCCACCTTCCTGATATGATTACTGAAGACAAATGTATGCATAAACAAATGTGGTAAAGAACGCTGATAGGGCCCAGCTAGCAAAAGATATAGCATCTGGGGTCTTAAAGGCTTGAAGGTAAACAAGTGGCCATCTAGCTCAGAAGCAACAAATCCCACATGGAAGAAGCACACCAGCCTACATGACCATGAGTTGTCAAAGGGAGCAGGTATCAGGCATCAAAGAACTATAAATTATATCATTATAAATGAGAGGGAGTTAGGGAAATATGAGGAACTGATATCAAGGGCTTAAGTAGAAGGAGGATGCTTCAAGAATGATGATGGCAACAAATGTACAAATGTGGTTTGCACACAATAGATGTATGTATTGATTGTAATAAGAGTTGTATGAGCCCCAAATAAAATGATTTAAAATAAATAAATTAAATTAAATAAATGAGGGGGAGTACAGAGTGGGGACCCAAAATCCATCTGTAGGTGAAGCAACATCCCCTTACAGAGGGGTTGCAGGGAGGAGATGAGCCAGTCAAGGTACAGCATAGTAACAATGAAATATATGACTTTCCGCTAGTTCTTCAATGCTTCTTAGCTTCCCATTATCATGATCCCAATTCTACCTTACAGATCCAGCTAGACCAGGGGATGTGCACTGGTACAGATAGGAACCGGAAACATGGGGAAACCAGGACAGATGATCCCTTTAGGACCAGTGGTGAGTGGCGATTACCTGGAGGGTGGAGGGAAGAAATAGAAAGGGGAAACCGACTACAAGAATGTACATATAACCTCCTCCCAGAGGTACAGACAACAAGGCAGTGAGTGAAGAGACACATCAGACATTGTGCAATATGACAGAATAATGATACTTTATAAATTATCAAGGGTTCATGAGGGAGGGAGAAGTAGGGAGGGAGGGGAAATATGAGGAGCTAATGCCAAGAGCTTAAATAGAAAAAAAATGTTTTGAGAATGATGAAAGCAATAAATGTACAAATGTGCTTTGCCTACAATAGGTGTATTTATTGATTATGATAAGCGTTGCATGTACCCCCAATAAAATTATTTTTTTAATTATTTAGACAGGGTAACACAACCTATTATGAAATACTTGGTACAGATATGGTTCAGAATTCAGAATCTTTAAATTTTTAGGAAACCAATGAGATAATAAGGTCCATATGCAACATATTATATGTCTCATCCTGTGGTGTCTGATGCAGCAGCACATAGTAAAATACATTCATATTTCACAGCAAAATATGTAAATAGTAAATGAAATAATATAGTCTCAAGACAAAGCAGGTCAAATTTTGATGCTCAGTGAGTTCTGAATGGTCTTCAAATGTTATATGAAGAAACTGTGTTTGCAGAGTGTTTGTGGATTTAAGAATTGTAAATAAAGGATTGTGGATTTGGGTACTTTGGGAATTAACTTTCCCTGGAGAATATGAAGCGTTTCATCTAAAGATTTTTTTAAAGGATGCCCTGTCCTATACATGATAAGAGATATTAGTAATGGGTATTCAACTGTCCACCTCAGCTGTACTGAAATCAGTGGGCAAAAAGACAAAACACCATGCACCATAAACATCTGCTACAGGAAATATGAGTGGCTTTGAAGTGATAATAATAATAATAACCACTTAAAAAATCCATTACCATCAGGTCAAGCCCACAGGTATTAGAGTCAGAATGTGTTCCAAAAAGTTTTCAACAACTGATTTTTTTTTAAAGCAGATCACTAGGCCTTTCTTGCAAGGTTCCTCTGGATAAACTCAAAAACCGATCTTCCCGTTACCAGCGGAGCACAGTCATGTTTGCACCACTCAGGGACTCAAGACCTGCTGACACCTGACTCACGGTGGCATACACAACAAAGCTGAACGTTGTTTGTCATCTATGGGACTGCCTTCGCTGATCTAGGGAAGCAGACATGCGGGTCTTTTCCTAGTCTATCTTAATTCAGAGGATTCACTGAAATCTGTTCCATATCATATCAATTTTCGAGTAGCCATAAAGAAAGTAAAAATTCTGCCCCGTTGCTTACTTACTACTGACTCTGACCAGTTCTGCCAGTACCTAGAGTTGGGATCTGCTGGTCCCATGAGAATTAAGCTTCATCAGAACATCTTCACTGCAATCTTCCAGATGTTTTTCCACTTTTGACATGGAAGTGCTAAGCAAGATTTTTATTTTTTGAATTAGTTCATAAGCCAAAAAAACACCTGGCCTAATAATGTTCCAGAGGAAAGTTGTCAACTACTTATGGTTTTTTATGCATACTTCAATACATAAGTCCAAAAAGATAATTAACAGATTCTGGTGCATCTCAAAATAGCCTCTGTGTAACGCATAAGGCATTTCCAACACTGCGAATTCTTAGCCCTACTGCCAAAAATCTGTTGCTGAAAACATACATGGGTATGCTTCCATCTACAGAAATGCTTGTTTTTCTCTGCTCCGTGCCAGGGTACTTCAACCAGTCACCATAATAAGTCATTGTTTTCCCTGCTCTCTTTATATCATTATTAGTGTCAATATCTGAATAAATTTTAAGTGTTCAAGCACATAGGCAGATCAAATGAAGTAAATTGAATAGCTTCCCCATTTCACTCTTCTGACCTTTGTTTTTTTAAATAGACAGCTAAGAAGTATATTTCTATACAATGTCACTGTGCATTTAAAAAGATTTCAAATAATAGTTAGCTTTATCTTTTATCTTACTGATAGCCCAGTGTTACTCAGCAATTTTGGTGCTGTGCAAATACAAGTAACTATAATTTCATTTGCTCAACCTACTGGCAAATAGGTACGTATACACACAGTCATTGTAATCGAGCAGATTACTTAGCCAATCGAACGTGAGAACAACACTGCAAAGAACATTCATATGACAATAGAATTACTGAATGATACAAAATAGTCTAAAGGCCAGACTGCATGTCATAAAATTAAAAAGTAAAATTATTCATGGTTCTCTTTAATAATGAGATCTTAAAGCACCAGCTCACAATTCCCAGCCAAAAGATATTCCTACCACGGGAGAAATGCCAAGGTCAATCCAAAAAAATGGTGACAAAAACAGACACTTTTATTAAACAAAACATCAAAGGGCAAAGTTATTGTTTCTCAACATATCCTCAACCAAGGTCTGTAGACTGCTGAAGATATGGCACTCACCTCTCTAAATTTTTCACTAAATAATTTTATGGTTTTTGAGTTTACACCAAGTCCACATGGCAGTTTTGACATCCTCAAGGAACTCGAATTGTGCTTCTGTGTACATGTTCTTTGAGTTTGGGGAACAAAAGAACTACAAAGGCACAAAATTCAGGCTGTGTGGTTCATGGGGTAAGGTTTCTCAATTAAA
The DNA here is from genome assembly GCA_004026705.1 of Nesogale talazaci. Taxonomy (NCBI): domain Eukaryota; kingdom Metazoa; phylum Chordata; class Mammalia; order Afrosoricida; family Tenrecidae; genus Nesogale; species Nesogale talazaci. The sequence goes on from PVJH01010432.1 coordinate 51,694, forward strand.
TACTCTTAGGGGAGCCCTTGCTACCCTGGAAGATTAAGCAGATTCATTGTTATGACTTAGGGTGGGGGTGGGGGTTCTTGAGACAGCTGTCCTGTTCTGGATTTTTTCACACCAATGCAGTTTTAAATTTTCTTTAAAAACTTTCTCTGTGGGCTGAGCCCCAGTGGTGTAGTGGTTGTGCATGGGACTGCGGCCCACTGGAATGGAGGTTCAATTCCAGCAGTGAGGCTGGGCCTCCTACTCCCATCACCAAAGAGTAGTGATGCCCCCCCCCAAAAAAAAACTTTCTCTGTATCTTCCTTATTGCATTTGCTTTTGTATACATATTTAAACAAATATAACTATATTTGCATATATGAATATATATTTTTCTTTTTTCAGGGATGATAAATCCAGGGTGCAGTATAGCACTGATGAAGCACATAACCATCCTCTGATTCTGTAATATTTCCTCCCCTTACTACTATGGTTTTTATCTGTTTTACCTCATTAACCATGTTAGATTTGCATATGTTGCTTATGCTCATTTGTATAATGGATCATTCAATTCCTATAAGCCAAGATAGATAACCCTTCAGAAACAGGAGTAATGGTTACATTCAATTACTGTAAGCCAGATAAATAACTCTTTAGTAAGAGTGCCATGGCTTAACTTGATGACCTCATTTGGAGGCATGAAGGGAAGAAAGAGCTCACTGGAGGTGGGACACCCTGTCTCCCTGGGAGACACTGCACCAGCAAAACTCATGAAGCTAGAACAGTGCCTGAGCTGGAGGAGCCATGTGGGGGTCCTGGCCAATGCTGAAGTGTTTACACCACCACTGGATCCACAAGACTTCCCACCCACTGGCTTGTGATCTTCCTACATTCAGCGTCATTGCATGCGTTTCATGAGTCTGAAGAGGAATTTATAAATTGGTACTGGACATATGGACTAATATTGAACTTATGGACATGATTTGGACTGAACGGGGATGTTTTCTTAATATACAACTGCTCTTTATATAAACCTCATTCTTATGCACACATGAATTTGTTTATGTCTATGAATCTTTTTCTCTAGCCTACCCAGACTAACCCAAAGGGAGAACTGACAGCGTGGATGACTATATAACGCTGCTCAAGGGGAGTGAACAACAGAATTGTATGTGAATGGGCATAATGGATGGTGTCAGATGCAGCAAAAAAACACGATAGGGATTCCTAGGGGAGAGGAGGGAGGAGGGGATAAAGGAGAACTGATATCAAGGAGTTCAAGAAGAAAGAAAACATCTTGAAACTGGCTGTAGTAACAACCGTACAATAGCGCTTGATGTGATTGAACTGTAGAATGTTATGATATCTGTAAGAGGTCCCAACAATAAAATTATTTTTTTTAAATATCCCATTTGGGGGCTGAGCCCCGGTGGCGTAGTGGTTGTGCACGGGACTGTGGCCCAGTGGGATGGAGGTTCAATTCCAGCTCCACAGGAGCAAAAGCTGGGCCTCCTACTCCCACCACCAGAGGGCAGTGATTCCCCAAAAAACAAAAAAATATATCCCATTTAATATCCTCCCATCAAACTAGTTGTCCTAATCTTCTGAGCTCATCTCTGCCTTGAATGTAACTGACCCAATAGATTCCTTTGGAAAGCACTGGTTTGAATGGACTTTAATTTGAAGTCATTCTAATGAGACTAAGACAGGTATATTATTGAGAGAATTTGTCGATAGTCATTCACTGATGGTAGAGAAATGTTTAAACACCCTGTGTTTGAAATAAACCCTTGTATATAGGGGCTGGAACCCTTGTAGCAATACTTTTACACTTTGCTTCATATATGCATGCCACAATTTCAGTTTCTTTTTTTTTCAATAATTTTATTGGGAACTCTTACAGCTCATATAACATTCAATATATCATTTGTATCAAGCATATTTGTACACATGTGGCCATATTCAATGCCAAATATTTTCTACTTAAGCCCTTGGAATAACCTCCTCTTTCCCCCTCCTTTTTTCTTTATAAATCACTTTATTGGGGGGCTCATACAACTCCCATCATAATCAATACATGCATCAATTGTATGCAGACCATATTTGCACACTTGTAGCCATCACCACTCTCAAAACATCCTCCCTCCACTTAGGTCCCCAGTACTAGTTCCCCATATTTCCCCTCCCTTTCTACACTCCCTCCCCCATCAACCCTTAATAATTTACAAATTGTTATTACTTTTTCATATCGTACACTGTCCAATGTGTCACTTCACTCACTTCCCTGTTGTCTGTACCCCAGAGAGGAGGTTCTATGCAGATCCCTCAAATTGGCTCCCCCTTTCTATTCCACTATCCCTTCACCCTCCCAGGATCAATTTCTTGCTTATAATGATTACTTCCTATTGCTCTCCTTTGATGTATTTTGCAAACCACATCAGGGCTAGAGAACCTCCTACTGTTTCCTCTCAGTATTTACAGAAGGGTTTACTGTGACTCATTCTTCATCTTTTGATAGCAGAAAGGTTCAGTTGACAAAACCTTGAAGATTTGAGGGTCACTTATTAAGAAATTATTAATAACCAAGTTCTGAGCAAAGTCAACACACCACATTTGACAGATTTGCATATGCCTTTAACATAGTTGCTTAGCTGCAGAAAAATGTTTCAACCAAGAAAACAACTCAATAAAAATGTTTAAAAGAATAACTAGTTTTTATGTTAGATGAAGCGATAGAAACAATTGTTTTCTCACAATGTTCCTGCAAACTCTAAGCCTTGCTTGAATAAAGCGTATTTAGATCTTCTGCCTTTGCTCAACTGCTTCTGAGGCCCAAAACAACTTCCAGTCCTGTTGCTGAGAATTAATGATTCTCTACAAGAGAATTGCAAAACAAAAGTTATTTCCTAATCATTGTGAAATCAAGAAGCTGAAATGGCCAGAAAACACAGCATAGGGAACACCATACTGCACTCTGCACTTGATCACAGATATTGTTATTGAAACCATCTATTTCAGTTCAAAACTGCACATGCTATATGCAATCATAGTTCTAGTGCTTCCCAAGAAACAAAGGTCCTTTCTTGGAAAGGAGAAAAGTGTGCATCTTCATTAAGAGAGTCCCAAAAGCTACCCTATGAGAAGATTGTTATCTGGAATTCTGAAGTAACTACACTTCAATAATACGTTGCCACTTATGTATCTTTGTATTCACTTATTCAAACATCATTAACACCTCTCCTATGCCAGCCACTCTTTGATGCACTAGGGATCAAGACCTTTTAAAGTCCAATCTTTGACATTGAAGGGCTAGTGGGAGGAAGGAAACACTGTCCAGCAGGGGGGGGAAGATGCAAACAGATAATGGCCTCATTAAATAAAATTCATAGTTACAAAACTTTAGAATAAACCAAGTCTATGAGACACCAAAAGAAACAACAATTTGGTTCTGCCTAAAGGATTCAAGTTCACCGAAGACAGTGGTTCTCAACTTTCTTAATGCTGCAATCCCTCTAATACAGTTCCTCATGTTGTGATGGCCACCACCCTTCCCCCACAACCATACAATTATTTTTGTTGCTATGTCTTAACTGTAATTTTGCTATGGTTATGAATCAGGCAACCACTATGAAAAAGTGCTTTGATACACAAAGGGGTCACAGCCCACATGTTGTGAGCCACTGACTTAGAATGTGGTCCTTGTCCTAATCCTCTCACTCTTGGCCTCCCAGGAGAGGGGGTAGCCTGTGCTGGACAAAACAGATGAATCCCAATGGAGCTAAGACTCAATGCTGTCTATCTGCAGATCACACTGTCAGCTGTAGAAAATCATGTTTCTCCTTGAAGGATGAGCTAGGGAGCACGTCTTCATATCTTCTACATGTGGAAAAGTGACATGCAGTGAATTGTCTTAGAAAGATTGCCGCACGAACAACTGGAAGAGGACAGGAGCACTAGTGGCGGTGAGAGCTGACTGGGTATACGTCCTGGTACTGGAGGCAGAGAGAACGAGGTGGAGGAGCATGTTGGAAGAGCGAAGAGATGATTGATGGGGCTGACTTGGCCTTCATTGGTTGCTCTCCTGCAAACCCACACTCAGCAGACTAAAACTGAACCCATCGCCAAACTCATTGAGTGGATTCCAACTCAAGCGCAGCATGGAGACTCACAGAGACCCGCTGGGACGGGGTAGAATTGCACCTGTAGACTTCCGTGACTGGGACTCTTTAGCAGAGCAGAAAGCCTGTCTTTCTCCTGTGAAGTGGCTGGTGGTCTCACACTTTTGACTTTGTGGTTAGCAGCCCAACAGCTCACCTAATCTGCCAGCTTTGACATCATCTCTATCATTCAGAAAGCACAATCTAATAAATCACGTAGTTTTCCCAATCCACACAACAAGCATGCATATGTAGATTATAACAAAAAGTCAAAATATTAGGGCATGTGTATTCTTATTTGTATTCAGAAAGAAGCTCCCTCTCACCACCTCCAACACAACCATCTCTCACTATCAATCGTTATGCTTCCTATGCCTTCCTTTATTGTCCCACTCTGAAAACTTTGCACTCCTATTGAGGCAGACAAGGTTGAAGCAAAATAACAATGCGGTCCCTTTTTACCAGGATGAAACCCTATTGTTTCCTTGTCCCTTCCAAACCTATTTCTAACAGCTACTGCTACCTACTGACCCTAAGGGAATTGCTTGAACTGACCGAATATCTTCTAATATGGAGCCAACTTGAAACTCTCATCACCAAGCAATGGCATCCCTGGAGGACAATTCTCGGCTTGAGAGCTGATTGTCCCTGAGGACATCTTCTGCCTTGCAGTCTTGGAAATGGCCGGTTAGGAAGAATCACTGTTTTCCTCAGAAATATCATGTCATTCTTTCACTGGATACTACTCAGACCTTCTAGACGTATATCCAGCAGTAAGTGGGTCTAGCTGCTGTTGTTGTGTTATGAGCCCCTTCTTCCGAAAGAATCTCTACATAAATCAACAAAGAGTGGGGGAAGGAGGCAAGAATGTACATAATTGCACCAAGGATTACGTATCACTATAACTGTGTAACCTGGAAAAGAGAACTCTAAGATTATCGTGGTGGGGCTGAGGCCCGGTGGCATAGTGGTTGTGTACAGGATTGCAGCCCACTGCGTTGGCGGTTCAAATCCAGCAGCAGCTCTTCAGGAGCAAGACTGGGCCTCCCACTCCCATTAGAGGGCAGTGATGCCTACCCCCCAAAAAAACAGTATCATGGTGTAGTACATCTGATTATTAATATAGAAGACATAGGGGGAATGATATAAAAGATATAATACCAAAATAGTTCAAATTGTTTTTGCACAGTAATCTCATACAATCAAAATATAATATATAATCTTTAAGTCCTTATCACAAGAAGTTTTGTTTTGTTTAACTCCTTTTAGTCTTTTGTATCAGTTAGGATTCTTAAATGCAAGCAAAAGAAACGGACTCTGTTAGCCTTCATCAAAAGGTAATTTACTGGGAATGTGTCAGCAAAGCTCAGAATGTCCTGTAGAATAGAAAGAAAACAACACAGGAGAGTAGACAATCAAGCGGAAATCCTCACAACTGAAAAAGCACAACTGCCATGAGTGGATGTTGCTGTCCTTGCCACTGGGCATTGCCTGGACTGCTGTCAAGGCTGGATTTCATTGGTCCCATAAACTTTGTGCCCTTCAATAAACATTTAAAGCCACAGGGAAATACTAGATTGGCCACGCCTAAGTCACATGCCCACTCTCCATCCTCCTCACTGGTTTCCAGAGTGTGAGATATACATTGCACACCATGAAGGATTGTTCTCATACAGTGGGAAGATGCTTCAAATAATCATAACCAAAGAATAGAATATGAATATGCCTAATGCCTGCAGCCAACTTGTGCACATGGAGCTGGGCTGAATGCTCTTTATGTTGAGTATACTCTACAGACCAGTTGCTTGTGCTTGATGGTAAATTTGCTTCTTACTGCCAAAACTCTACCCCAGCCTGAACCTCTGGAAAGCATCCTTGTGAAAACAGCCTATTTGTATTTTTTTTTTTTTTTGCCCTATGCACAGGCAAGCATCAGGGTAAAAATAAAAGGAAAAAAACCATCAGCCCCAAGCATTCTGGCTCATAACCAGTGAGCTATGTTCTCTTTGGAAATCCCAAGCTCTATTTATAAATTATTCAGAATAAAAGAGATGTGTGCACAGTGAGAAGAGATGGTTTACATAGACTTCATTTCTGACTTCAAGTTATGTTTGGCCTGGTTCAAGGCACAGGTTATTGTAAAAGTATCTTCATAGCATTGCCTTTTAAAAAGAAATAAAATAAAAGCAGGAACATAACTATTTCATTAAAGGGAGAAATAAAAGAAGTTGAAAACATCTCCGGAGCTGGAAGCATCTTAAAAAAGCAAAAGAAATGTTCAAGGGAAGCTAACAAGCAAACTTGACTCAATTCATAAGATTAACTCACTATGGGAAGCTCATTGGCAAGGTTAAAAGGATCCCAAGTTTATGTACTTTCAACCCATCAACACTCTTCGCTGCATCTCATGACTGTACCATTGCCATCTGCATGTCTCCCACAGAATATGTACTTATCTCAAGGTCAGACTACGAAAGGAAATGAAATCTCTGGTTCAAATAGACTCAACTCAACCAAAGATGTGAGTTTGTAACCTGGTTTTTGTGGTATGGTTAAAAAATCATTTCTTTCATTTGTGAAAGCAGTACATTTTTATTAGCAACATTTTTTTATATCAGTCTATTTTGAAAAAGCCAACGTGCTTGTGAGATTTAGGAAGGAAAAAAAACGCAAAAAATGGGATTAAGCTTTTTATCTAGTTGCTTGTAACATGCAAACTGTATGGACACCATTATTCCCATTTCTCAAAGCAGGGCTTTCCTTTTAAATTCAAGCCAAAGGAACAGACAGGCTTGTATTTGTATTTGCCTGTGGATCTCTGTAATCCACCAAGACCTCCTGATTCAGGTCTGGCCTGCTGTGGTAAATTTTAAGTGTGATTATTTTACATCCAGAACATTCAAGGTAGAAAATGTTTCTGAGAAAAGTGCTCTCTAGATGAGACAGGTTTTTGCTTCATTATTTTACCTAGCTGATTTACCTAGCCAACTGTGAGGTGATTTATCTAGAATATAAATTAGCTAAGCTGTTCAATAATGTGAAGCTTATAAGAATCTTATGCCTATTAAATTATGTAGAAAGTTGGGCGAAGTGTGATGATTACGAGCAGACTCATTTCCTCTGCCACTTAACTGGTTATAGGAAAAAATGCCATAATTGCTTTTTGTGTATTGTTTGTTGGTTTAAAGGGGAAAAAAAAGAAAAGAAAAAACTTCTATCCCCAAATCAGATGCTTAGCTCCAGGCTAATGCTAATTGGCAGTAAATGCAAAAATTTTGTTTGCTGGAAATTAGCTCTCGTTTAGATGTTTCTCTGCATACTCCATGACTTTGGAGACCACGATGAGGAATTTTCAACTAGGTCTTCAGAATTCTCAGCAGGCAAGCGGACTATTTAAAATAACCCACCCACAGGCACAGCCTGTGAGAGTTGGAATTCCACTGTCTTAAAGGGTACTATGAGTCTCAGTGGGATAGCCATCAAAAGGATGAGGTATGTCCTAAGTGCAAATGGTACATTTTTTTAAGGAAAAAAGGAAGGGAAAAATCTACACTATTCTGAGGAATGTTCTAGAATTATCTCCGGAGTTGTGCCTGGGTGTCTCAGTGGACCATCATGAGCAAGGCTGGTGGTTATTCAGATGAATAACCAGGTTGTTGTTCATGATGGCCTGAACGGACAGCCTGTAATTAGTATGTCCCACCTTCTTACTCACACGTCGTGTGTTTCTTCAGTGTTCCACTTGACACAGGTTGACTTCACCTAACTTGTCCTTGTCTAAATAGGTTGGTAGGAGATATCAATGGCTATCTAATATCTTCTTCCTCTTAGAGAAGGGTGCAGAGATTTTGTTTTCTCTCCTACTGCATCTGTCAGGTGGTAGGGTACAACGCAAGGATGTCTCAAGCTAGATTCTGCGAGCCAAGCAAAGGTGGAGGAATGAGTGGGGTCGGCAGTAGCAACAACTTGTGGTAGTCGTGGTGCTGTTCCCATCTATTTCCAATTCTCTGCCTATGGGTCACTGGGCAGATTGTATTCCCAGAAGGGCCTCTCTTCTTCCTTCAGTCAAGACAGTCAACTACATTCCAGATAATGGCTGCTGTATCATATGAGCCTCAGAGAAATGCCCTTGTTAAATGGACCTTCAGCATGTAGAAAGTTTTAGTAAAAAATGAACTTTTGTTCTCTTGAGTTATGGAGATTCTAAGGGTATTGGTTGCTAGAACCTAACCTAGCCATTCAGATGAATAACCAGGTTGTCGTGATGCAAGGAAACTTCTACTTTTTGTGTTTGTATTAGTCCGACGAGCATTTTAAATGAAAGTTCTACTCTAAAGGAAATGCCACAATATGTTGTGTAAGGAGTCCTCATGGCATAGAAACTGAGCATTCAGTTGCTAACCAAAGAAGGTGGTTTCAACAGTAGTCAACCCCTCCACAGGAAAGAAAAAAAAGCACCTGGAAATCTGCCCCTGGAATGATTACCACCTAGAACCACATGGGCTAGTTCTACTCTGCTTCATGGGGTCACAGTGAGTCCAAATGTATTTGGCAGCACTAAAAACAACAGAATCAGCAAACCTCCTAAGTTTCTCAGATGATGGACTCTTGCATGTTTAGGGGGAAATTAAGTAGAATGTTATACCTAGAAAAATATACTGAAGTCAAGTGATAGGTCCCCATTCATGCAGTGGGAAGACACCAACACAATCGTTTCAGTCAGCTATGTATCTTTTTTTTAAGTAAACATAAATCATTTCATCCATGAAAGTGTATTTCTAACTAGGAATCCTGTGTGGCAAATTCCATTAACTATAAATTTAAAATAAAACTCAACAGCATCGAGTCGATTCTCATTTCTAGTGATCCTCTGACCAGGAGAGAACCACCCCTGTCGAGTTTCCAAGAACGCAAAATCTTCCTGGAAGCAAACTGCCGCATCTTCCTCTGGGGAGGAGCTCGAAGCTTCCAGTCCCTGATCTTCCCTTTCAGTAAGCAAACAAGGACCTAACCACTGTGCCACCACAACAGGTCATCACCACAACAGGTCAACATCTCAACAGACACATCCCTATCAAAGTACCTTTACTGAATGAACCATTACATTTAAAACTCACGGCAGTCAGCATAATGTCAGTAAAACAGCTCAACTCTCACATATTTACAAAAACAAAAAAGGCATTTTCTCATCCCCATAGGCACCACCCATAAGAAGCATCCTTAGAACACGTGTGATGACTGACTTACAACCAGAGGGTGAGTCGAGGCCTCCGCCACCTCCTGAGAGGGCTCAGGAACTCAGAGGCACCACCGGAGACAGGAGACTAGAACCCTTGCTATTCGAAGCAAGTTGCACAGAAACAAGCACACATCTGCCAAACTGTAAAACATGCTGTTGAATGCGACACCGGCATGATCTGAAGAAAGCCTCTACCTTGTGTCCCAGTCACTGCCACTTCTGTTAGCTGAGAGGCCCGCCGGGTGGATCTTGGGTGTGCCAAGGAGCATAACTTTTTCCCTCCCACCTAGTCAGTGCTACACTCAGTCTTGACTGCTCCTTTCCAAAGTAGGCCTGGGTTTCCAAAATGTACTCATTCTTTTCATCGAAGTCCCAACAGAAGACAAGTTGTTATTTTTTTTGTTTCCTTTGTTTCTTTCTGCTGGAGTTTATTAACTTCATGCTTGTGTTGAGCATATGCATTGCAAAACATCCATCCATTCCTGCATATGGTCGCTACATAATCTGTTGTCCTTTGAGTATTGAGAGTGAAGGGGTGGACTTTAACCTGTCAGTCAGGTAGCAACTTGATGACCTCATTTGGAACTCCTAGGGAGGTAATTAGCTCTCTGGAGGTAGGAGGCAGGCTGACTCCCTGTGAGACATGCTTGCTGAGAAGCCACATGGAGCTACCTTGATGCAGCCAGAGGCTTGGAGCAGAAAGAACTTCATAGAGACCACCCCTGAGATGCTTACATGCCACTGGATCCACAAGATCTTCCACCCACTGGCCTGTGATCTTTCCACATTCGGCGTAATTGCACATATTTCATAAGTCTGAATAGGACTTTATACATTGGCATCAGACATATGGCCTAATATCGAACTTAAGGGCTTGATCTGGGAACTTTTCTCAATATTCAATTGCTCTTGTATATAAAGCTCTTTCCTATATCCCCATGTGTGTCTATGAATTTGTTTCTCTAGTGTACCCCGACTAACACACTGCAAGTACAATTTAGTGACATTCACAGTATTCTTTGAGCTGTGCTACCATTTCACCCTTCTTCTCGGGAACCAGAGACCTTCATTAATATGAACTCATTGCCCCCCAAAGTTTATATCAGGTCGTTCCACTCACTACGGTCGGTTTAATTCTTAAAGGAGCATAATGCTCAATATAGACCTTTTTTTTCTTTTTTAAGTTCAACTGCTGCTACTCACAGGAACAGCTCTACCCTGTTCTGTCCGGTGGCTGTCAGGAGGCATCAACTCAGAGGCAGTGAGTTTGTTTTGGAGATTGTTTGCATTTAAAAAGAATTCAAGGGATATGTTTGGATCTCTCACAGCAAGAGTTTCAGGGGGTCATCCAAGTTTCTTGGATCCAGGAAGACTAAACTCCATGAATATTGAAATCTTATTCGGTATTTTTCTCCTTTGGATTCGTTTTCTTCTATGGAATCTGATCAAAATGTCAGTAATAACAGTCAATCATCAGCCAGTCTTTCCGGTCTCACGGCAAAGGGAGCAGTTTTTTCAGAAGGCAATTAGCCACGTATTCATAGCCTCTTCCTCTTCCTGACTTTTCTACTGCTGGTGCCTCTAAGACCTACAGTCAGTAGCATAGTGGGTGGCAATAATCTAGCACTTGGAAAATCCCAGCTGTTCATCAGGGGAAAGATGAAGCTTTCACCTCCTCTAAACAGTTAGTGTCAAAAGCGCACAGTGACCATTGTTCCCTATCTAAAGGTTTGCTATGACTCAGCACTGATTCATTATAGGGAGTGAGAAGACCTAACTCTAGGTGAAAAGAGACCAATTGTGCTGTCACGACCATTTGCAAATTGCTTTTTAAGTTATTTAAGGTTTTATGATCTAATTTATACCTATTTGTTTTTTCACAGCTTGATCGTACAACACTATGTGTACTATCAAACAACTATAGCTAACTAAGATAATCCTTGGCACTTTGAGTTCTTCTCATACTTTCATTATTCCTTTCTTTCTTCACAACAAACTGAGAGCTAGAACAAAAGCACAGAGTTATGAAGCCAATTAACTGAGATGGTCCATGAAGCAATGACCCTAAAACTCCCAACCAAATAACTGAAACCATGGTTTGGTCTCAGTATGAGTTAGCAGAGAGTTGATGACAGGTGATTTGGGTGTGGGTTTTCTTGATCGACCCCAGGTGATCAACTCATATTTTTCTAAAGGTGTTCCAAAACACTGATCCTTGAAGAGTTGGGAATATATAAAAGGATGCTTGACTATACAATCTGAACATACAATATTCCTTTGGTGATAAGATGCTGTACTTTAATTGCTGCAACTGCCAACTCCTTACAATTAATTTAGGTGACATAATGGTTAAAGAAAAGGTCCATGGTTCAAACCTACCAGCCTCTTCAAAGGAAAAGATGTAGCCAGTTAATTCTGGAAAGAGTCTAGCCTGGAAAACAGCCTGGGGCAGGTCTACTCTGACCAAAAGGAATACAATGAATGGGATTCAATTCAACAGCAGTAGATTTAGCTTGATTTGGGGTTTTCAAAGTTGGTAGACAGGCAAAGTCTGTCTCATCCAGTAGTGTGTCTGTTGACTTCCCTCCATTCTATGGAAACATCAGTGCTACCTCTGTTTGTAATTGAATTCCTTTATTCTGCATAAATTTATGTGCTTTAATTTTTTATTTGAACTTGAGAGCACTCTTCCCCTAATATATGAATAAAACATTTAACATGTATTCACTTTTATATCTGCAGGAGAGTCAAGATTTTACTTTTTATGAAAATTACCTTTTAATGGCTTTCTCAGTCCTTTTCATAGCAAAAGGAACGTGGACTTTGAAGCAAATTTGCCCAGCCCTGCCCTGAAAACCTACTCATTTAGCATTTCAGTAATTTCTTTCAAAACATCAGGTTTGTAGAAGATAAGTAAGTTGATGATATGCTAAGAAAATAAAAAACTCTGTAGGAAATTTGAGAAATATGAAAACTCTAATCTTTTAATAGTATTTTATAATCCTATCCCATTGATTCTTTCTGTTGGTGTGTTCATGACTCAGAACCACAGTGAGATGTTGAGTTTGATGGCAGTGGTGTTTAGTTTCATGATGTTATTACTGTATTAGTTTTCATTTCCTCTCACATATCTGTTGGAGATAGCAGCAAATCAGCTTTACCAGGTGTGAAAGCCAGCAGGTGAATGCTAGATGAAAAGTCTCTTTAAAAAATGTAAGCACACCAGTGGCGGGGGCGGGGAGGGATGTGTGGGTGTGGGTATTGTTGTACTCCCACAAAGGCACACACTCTTTTACCCTCTGTAACCTGAGAAAACAAACCAAGTAATCCAAGATTCTAAAAATAACTATTTTAGATTACCTCTTCATTACAGGTTCGGAGAATGATTTCCAATTTCATGGATCAATATGTTGTCCTTCCAAAATTTTGCTTTTTGCTGTGAAGTGCAACACCAGCTAACTCTGGCTCTTCCTTGCCTTCGATTCTACTCCATGCAAACAAAACCTTTGCATGGAATTCAAATTTGACTACTCCCACTAGCTAAATCTTCCTGGGCGTAATCCTAGAGACTTGCCCTTGTTCCCAGCAGGTCCCTCCTGAATCAACTCATTTCTGACCCCTCCTTACACTTTGTAGCCACAGTAAACAAACAGGCTGCAAAGTGAGCAAACTGTTCCTACAAAATTAACTCAAGTCCCTCCTCATTTGTGAAGCATTTCCGGGCCACGCCAGCCAGACCTGATTTAACATCTGTACCTCTTTTCCCCCTGAGAGCATGCTTTGATGGTCACCCTCATGTCAATGTCTGAGTCAGTCCTTGTTCTTGTTGACATGGAATCAGTCCGACTCATGGAAAGCGGGTGTGCTACAGAACGAACCACTGCCTGGTCCTGAGCCATTTCCGAAAGTGTTTTTATGTCTGAGCCCTTTGCTGTAGCCACGGGGTCACTCCATCTCTTTCGGGTCCTTCCTCTCCTTCACTGCCCCCTCCCTGCACTTTACCAAGCATGATGTCCTTCTCCAGGGACTGGTCTCTCCTGAAAGTATGTCCAAAATAGGCCGTCCTTTCTGCCAAGGAGCATGTTGATTGTACTTCTGTAAAGATAGATCAGTTTATCTGTTTAGCAGACCATGACACTTTCAATATTCTTCTCCCGCACCACAATTCCAATGCAGCGATACTTATCTGGTCTTCTTTATTCAATATCCAACTTTCATGTGCATATGAGGGGATGGAAAATACCATGACTTGGGTCAAGAGCACCTTAATCCTCAAAGTAGAATCCCGGCTTTTCAACACTCTAAAAGAGGTCTTGTGCCGCAGTATGACCTTGATTTTTCCTTCAAGGTGATAAATTTTGTTTACGAAACAAACTTTTCTCCCTATTGGCTCTTCCACATTCATGAATATATTCGAGCAAGGATGATTAAAAAAAAAAACACCTACAAATGTCCCCGCCTTCTCCGAGACACACATCCTGTCAGGGCAGAAGGTTAGAAAAGGCAAGGCAAGGACAATTGCAGTTTCTTTGGTTAGGGAAATACATCCAAAGTTTAACAAATCTAAGGAATAGAAGAGGGTCATTTCCTAACTATACATCAAGTCAATAGATTTGGTCTCAAAACAATGTATAAGAATTTGAAGAATGTTTTAAATCTGAATATAAAACTTGTCTTGCATGGCTAAGACCATGCAACGATGCATAAATATGATCAATACTTATTATAAAACTTTGGCTCTCTTTAAATCCTATTTTTAAAAAAGAAAAATCTTAATCATACACCACAATTTTGCTATAATGGAAACTCCAAGGAGCATATGTCTTCATTAAATTGGTCAACTAGAGACCCCAACCCCACCCCGCAAACATCAGCTAAGGAAGTGTTAAAAAACATTCATTGCAAGGTAGTTCAATAAGCAACGTGATGTCCCTGCATTTACTCTAAGAAACAAGATTCTAGTCAGGCTCTAGCAAGCTCTAATTAATATATGCTCAGTCCAAACATACAACTGAGACCAAGGTCACAATTTTTTGGAGCTATTTCAGCTACTTAAATTTTGATGGCTTGATCAAAGGAAAAATGATTTCGTTGATCAATGTTCAACCTCCAAGGTCCCTCACAGTTCTAGCATATTCCAATTCTATTATTACAAAGATTGATAAAAAACCCTGTTCTTCCTCCAAAGATCATTAATTTTGAGACTATGAGTACCAAGTCTTTAGCTAATGAATTTGCCTACCTCACTGTTTAATAAGACGTTAGCAATTTTAATTAAGTTTTAATGATAGTATTAAAATGCAAACTGGGATAATTCATATACTTTTCTATGACTTCAAAAGAGAACTTTTGTTCTATAGAACAAAATCTATTAAACAGTCTTTATGCATAAATTGACTACATAACAGTCTTTATGCATAAATTGAAACGGAATAATTGGAATGAGGCTGATAATAATTAACTGGCACTTACATGGAGCTTTGAAAATTACAAGTATTTAAACAAACATTTCCTCATTTATTTCTCACTAATATATTGTGATCTGGGCAGTAGACTGAGCGTTCGAGTTTCCCATTTTTCTATCTAAAATAAAAACATAATGCAAAAAAAAGTAGTTGGCTTTAAGAGTGAACAGTGTGGTACATTAAGTTCACAAAAGACTACAATTTATTTTCTTGACAAAACCGTAAGTAATTCCCTTGAGACAAGAATTATAATGTGCAAATTATATTCTAGGGCCTAATGTACATGTTGGAAACATTCAACAACATAGCATTCTGTGGGTATGTGAGGAAAGAAAATTGATAAAAATTAATAAGAAGATATACCAATTAACCCCTGGATCACCATGTATAATCAAACTGTAAATTTGTTATTTTAGATAGCTAAAAGTTAACCTTAAACAATTAGACAGATTTTAGTGCTTAATATTAATATCTTTATGTTTTGAGGACTTATGTGTATCTGTGTTTATTGTGGTTGTTTGGCTAATAAGCTTATTGTCTTTCTGTGTGAAGCCCTCATGGAAAATTAAGGCTTGGTTTAACTCTTCACAGCCTGCTCTTGAACACTAAAGAAATTTTACTTCTTCTAAGCTACCTGAACTTCTAAGCAAAAACATTTTGGGACTTTTCCACCTCTTTTTTTAATATCTTTCTTAGGCTTTGGATTCTCTTGTATAGTAACACATGCTTTCTCATACCTCTCCTCCATCATGTCAGAAGGGACATTGTTCTTTCTGTAATCGAGAACATGGCTTCCTGTTGGCATCTTCCATTCGGTAACAAAAGTGGTCTCCAATGTTCTGACACAGAGTGCATTGCCGGTGTCCTTCTGTATTGAATTCTTTGCTTTCTGAATCATAACCAGGGAATCACTGATTACTATGAGGCATAGACTAGCCTCCATCCACAGCCCCTTTCTGAGCTCCAAACACTTGATTTCCAGTGGTAGTCCTGGCAAGGGCAGCATCCAGACAGCAAGTGAAGGCACCAGGTTAACCATCAATGCTTAGCACATTGTATTCATCTCCAGTTACCTCCACCTGGCCTTCAGAGGTCCTATCCATGCTAAACCTATTAAGAAGGCTGCGGGCCAGCTGTAGACCAGTATAATCTGCTGCAGCATCATTGATCAGGTCAACTTCCACACCACACTTGGAAGTTGGTGAGCATCAGCTACACTGATCATCAGCTGCTCTTCAAGATAGGCAGAAGCAATCTGCCAGATGATCTCCCTGATGGTTACAGAAACTATCATCCTGCATTTGACTGTGTTGTACTCCTTTTTGTCTTGGCTTACCAAGCATTCCCGAGCATAGTAATCAGGTTTGCCCTCTCTTCCTCTTCTAAGTTTCACTTGGTATCCTTGATAACTTTTACAAACCCCATCCTGCAGAACAGAGAAGTCTTGGTGTCCGTTGCAGACTGGTGGCTCTATGAGTCTAGGGCTGGGTGGTCCTTTATGTGTTCTATAACTATAACAAGGATAAAGAACGTATTTTCAAAATGCATTTTTAAAATAGCTTCATGCGGAATGGAGACAAGTAATCCCAAGGAGCAAATGACAAAACAAACAGGAAGTGGGAAGGATCTTGTCGGGACATATGTCAATGTGCCAAACATGGGCTGTTGCAGCTAAGCAGTGTGTCTTCTGTGTCCTTGGACCCACCTAGAAGATACCCTTCTCCCACAGATAGCTAAGCCACCTCAGCTCCCAGGAACTCTTTGACTGCTTCCGGCTCTCTCCTTCTCATCTTAGTTGTAGGGGTAGACGTGTGTTAGATATATTAGCATCATAATATTGATGGCTTTAGCAGTCTAGTTATCTGCCACCACTCCAGACCCAGATCACTACCAGTAAAAAGAAGAAGAAGAAGAAGAAGAAGAAGAAGAAGAAGAAGAAGAAGAAGAAGAAGAAGAAGCAGCTACAGAATGACCCTGCCTATGGGAAATTTTCGTGTTCAATCTGGCTGGGCACCAAGCGGAAGCAGCGGTGTCGTTTGTCCAGGTATATGAGCCCCCAAATATGATCACATAGTGTCTCTCAGATTAGGTCCTGGTCAGTTTGGGAGGGTTGGGCACAGAAAGTATCTCTTCCACTTATAGCTGAGTAGACCACACAGATCTGTGGTACTATACACAAACAAGAATGAGATTCTGGAAATTTTGCTAGATAAAAAGCAGGAGTTAGACCTGTTCACTTTGAAAAGGAGATTAGATGCTGACAACCATTCTTATAGTTGCTACTTATCTGAGCTTCAGACCTAAAGCTACCTAAAGGGTAGATGGACACATACAGCACCTTGCAATGAGGACCGAGCCAAACACCTCCAGACCCAGTGACTGGTTCTGTAATAGCTCCATCACCACTGAAGAATAAGATCCAGAACCATTAGTATGAGACGTGGTTCTAAACAACCATCAAGAAGTGGCAGCGGCGAGTTGGTTGATACAATTTCAAGACTACCAAGCACTGGACATGAACCCAGAGAAAGAAAGAAATTCCAATTCAGAGTGAGCCTGCAAACTCTTACAGGCCACACATACAAATAATCCCATAACTAAGAAAGAAAGTCTATGCTAAAGGTCCTCAAACTTTTTAAACAGGGGGCCAGTTCACTGTCCCTCGGACCTTTGGAGGGCCGGACAATAGTGAAAGAAAAAAAAACTACGAACAAAGTCACTGTGGGCCAGGATGAATCGACAGCTAAGCAGGATAGCAGCGGCAACAAAAAACACCTGGCAGGCCAGATAAATGTCCTCGGTGGGCCACATGTGGCCCGCAAGCCATAGTTTGAGGACCCTTGGTCCATGCCATCTGAATGTGGATTTTTGTACCAGCAAACTGCTGTTTCTAACTGGTGTTAGAGGGAGTACACGGCTGAAACCCAGCCTGAGAATAATAGCTGTAGAAATTAATCAAGGAACCAGATGGAGCAGCCAGAGGTTGCAAAAACAATGGCTCGAAGGGAGCTTAGCAGACATTAACAAGAGCATGTCAATGCTTATTGTAAATATAATAATAATAACTCATGAAACCTCCAAAGTCTAAGCCTCAACTGTTTTTCTGATCCCAAACTTCCTCTTCTTGGAAGAATAGGTTCGACAGGCTTAAGAGACATACACAGTGAGGACACACCTAGGTAGCTACAAGGTGACCTAAAATGATGGTTCCAGCACTAACCAGGGTTAAGAACTGAGAATAAAGGAGATGTACATGAGCCACCTAGTTATGCTAAGTATCCCAGACACTTTTACTACAAACTCCATTCTGAATTTCCAGGCTTCATCTCGACCCAACCCAACGTTGCAAGTGCGCCCACTGAAAAGCGGACCCAGAAAAGAGCTCATAAAATCACATGACTGCTGAAAAAAGAACCTTCCCCCAAGGAACACATATCAATTTTTGACTAAGACAATAGCCCTATAAACCCTATTTACTTTGTAAGTTGGAAAGACCTGGTGTAGATCTCTTCTGCAGGATTCTATTCTTTAATAAATGTCTTATCACAATTTTGACCTTTGGAACAAAGGAGCAACATTCATAAAAATCAAGAGAAAATCCTAAATCCTGCAGCCAGTATTAAAATAAGAACAGAAGGAAATGTGGGGAGCTGACACCAAAGGCCTAAGTACAAGGAGGATGTTTCGAAGATTATGACAACGAATGTACAAATGTAGTCTGCATACAATAGATGTATGTATTGATCATGATAAAAGTTGTATGAGGTCCCAATAAAATGATTTTTTTAAAAAGAACATACTGAAAAAAATTTTTTTTAATTTTAAAAAGAACATACTAACATTTAAGGGCATATATTAGATCTTCAGACTGTAGACTCTTGCAGTATGGCATAGGACCAGGAATCAGAGAATGAGGAGAAGAGGTGAATAAAACTCCCATGTGACTTTAGTGGATATGTGATACCAATGTACTTGTGCATCAACTCAATGGCAGTGACTATTTTTGAGCTTACAACGCATAAAACAACAACATCAGGTAGATCTATGGTTTCATTTATTTACACCAAAATGAGTCAGTATTGCTCATGCCAATTAGTAAGCAAGTTTTCCTTTTCCCATTAACTGGTGTGTCAAACTTTATCATATATTAAGATCTCATACACTAGCTTGTCTACTTCAAAGCCATTTATTATATTCTGCTAGCCAATTTGCCTGTTATTGCCCCAATAAAATCGTTTTTATGGAAAAAGAACAGAATATAGTAAATAAATATCAGAAATTTTAGAAATTGACATAAAAACTTAGTAGACAAACTCACATTGATCAAAGAGAAGAGACTTTAGAAAATAAAACACAGCATTGAGAAATTCACTCAAAATAAGAAAACACTCCTAGAAATACTTGAGGGGAGGACCCAGTTGACTGAAAAGAGTATAAAGTGATGATCATTTGCATAAAAATGTGATTGTGATTGTCTTCAAGTCAAGGTCTTCCAAGTCACAGCAACCCTATTTGCGACAGAATGGAACACTGCCTTAACTCCCTCCATCATCTTCACAATTGGTCTGTGTCAGTACATCTTGTCAAGGGCATTCCTCTTGTTTTACTTCCTCTGTGTTATTCCAAGTATGATTTCCTTTTCCAGGGACTGGTCCCTTTTGATATCATGTCCAAAGTTCTAGAGAAGTCTCGCCATCCTTGCCTCTAAGGAGCATTCTGGCCGTACTTCTTCCAAGACAGATTTGTTTGTTCTTTGGGATGTTCATGATACTTTCGATATTCTTTGCGAGAACTTCTTTGTCTGCCTTTTTCGACGACCAACTCGCACCTTCATATGAAATGACTGAAAAGCCCATGGCTTTGAATCAGGCACACCTTAATCCTCCGCGTTAGACAGAAGGTGGGTTATTAACTACAACTTCTGCCTGTTGAAATCGTCAGTTGCTCTGAGGAAGAAAGATGCGAAAGTTTGTCCCATCAAGAATTATAGGCGTGAAGGGCTGAGCCCCGGTGGCGTAGTGGTTGTGCATGGGACTGCAGCCCACTGGGACGGAGGTTCAATTCCAGCAGAGGGGCTGGGCCTCCTACTCCCACCACCGGAGAGCAGTGATGCCACCCCCCCAAAACAAAAAAAAAAATGTGTAAAAAAGAATTATAGGCGTGGAACCCCACAGAGGCAGTGCACACAGAAGAAAGGTGCACAGTGGAAAGAATATCCCAATGAAACAGAAAGAGATTTAACCTAATGTTGAAGCATAGCACGCAACAGAGATAGCCTTGCAAATCAGTTATGAAAGGGTAAACCAATCAGTGCTCTGGGTCAACAACTTTTTTAAGGAGAAATGCTACTTTCTATCTCATGGCATGCATGAAAAAAAGGCAGTTCAGCCACTGTAAATACCAAAATGGAAAACTAGTTTCAAAGTTGACTTTTAAAAATTGGTAAACATCGCTCTCTTCCTCTTTTTTCACAAAACGGCCAACATGGACCGCATCCGCACCAAAACCGCGAAGAAGGCGACCCGGATCATCATTGAGAAATATTGCACACGCCTGGGCAGTGACGTCCACACCAACAAGCGCATGTGCGAGAAGATCGCCATTATCCCCAGCAAGAAGCTCCACACCAAGATAGCGGGCTATGTCAGACATTGATGATGAGGATTCAGAAAGGACCTGGGAGAGGGGTCTCCATCAAGCTCCAGGAGAAGAAGAGAGAGTGAAGGAGTAGAGATAATTACGTTCCTGAGGTCTCAGACTTGGACCAGGAGATTATTGTAGTGGATCCAGACACTAAGGAAATGTTGAAGCTATTGGACTTTGAGAGTCTGTCCGACCTGCAGGTCACTCAGCCCACACTTGGAAGAAATTTCAAATCACCCCGTGGAGCCGTTTGTATCTTTTCCACAATGCTGTAACATTTTCAAGAAACCTGGGACACACCAAAAAAATTGATAAAAACCAATCAAGTTAAACTTTTAAATATCTACATTTGAAGAGTTGGGAGAAGATAACAAGTAAAGGATTAATAATCCCAAATATGAAAAAGAGCATCTCTAAATCGGATAGAAAAACAAGCTCCTGGTGAGGGGATGAGAAAACCATTGATCGAGAAGCACATACATGAAAGAACATGCCACCCCACTAGTATTGAAGTCAGTGCCAATCAAACATCAACAAGAGACCATTTTACAATCATCCACCTGACAAAAAAGTACCAAGTCTGAAATGATCAGGTCCTAGGTGTTGAAGAGCTAGACGGAAACCAGAAACTCTCACGGACAAAGGTGATAGGAGGGAAATAGGTGAGATGACTTTAAGCAATTTGGCA
Organism: Nesogale talazaci; assembly: GCA_004026705.1. Lineage (NCBI taxonomy): Eukaryota > Metazoa > Chordata > Mammalia > Afrosoricida > Tenrecidae > Nesogale > Nesogale talazaci. Next base: position 72,862 of record PVJH01010432.1, read on the forward strand.
GCACGGAAGAAGAGCCAACATCATTTGAGGGCAGTGTGTTTGGTGTTGGTTAAAATTGAAACTATGATTTCACTATAACTACACGAACATAAAATACAGATCAAAAGTAGATCAGTTTTGTACAACGATAAGTAATTGTTCAACTCCTTGATATGATTGAAATATTGAATTGAGTGACATGTAAACTATGCACCAATAAAAGGGACAGGAAAAGAACAAGAAAACCTTGTGGATCACAGCAACAAAAAATAGATGAGATTGCTTATAGATGCAGATATTTAGTGCAGAATGTTGGTTCATAAATTTAAAGAACAAAACCATCTACCAGTAATGATCCATAATTGAAAAATAAGCTTTCTTTATTAACAAGGTGTAATTTCCATTCCAATGCCCCCAGATCCGATAGGACAGAGTAAAACTGCCCCTTTGGGGTTCCCAGGTTGTGGAACTTTATGGGAACTGAGAGGCCCCTCTTTCTCTTCTGGAGAAGCTGAGTTCAAGGCGCTGACCTTGCAGTTGGAATCCCAGGGCCACCAACTAACTACCAGAGTGACAAAGTATAAACATCTGGGAAACAAAGTTCAGAGAAAAAGGTCCATTTGCAGAATTCCACATACAGATTTATTTTGCATGCTTTTTAAATATAGATGAAACCATCTATGACTAACTTTAATATAATATATACCTCGAGGAAGGAAGGAGGGCAAGTGGTGTTTGGTTTTGTTTTATTTCTTTGAAGTAAAAGTCTAACGCACTTGTGGAAAACACCTATTCGAAATGAATGGATTCATACAGTACCTCTGTGTTTGGAAATATATTTGAAATACTGTCTGATAAAATACTTCTGAAAATTACTTTAATTAGGAAATTTCTGGGAAAAAAACTAACTCATCAAAATAT